>JAANSN010001833.1:0-29102 GCA_036850665.1 Dicranocentrus wangi | reverse complement strand
AATTTGTTCCAAATGCCGCAAATGATCCTAGACAGCAGCAGGTGAATGGTGGACAAGGTTCGATTGGAGGATATAATTCGAACTCTCAATTTGTTCCAAATGCCGCAAATGATCCTAGACAGCAGCAGGTGAATGGTGGACAAGGTTTAATTGGAGGATATAATTCGAACTCTCAATTTGTTCCAAATGCCGCAAATGATCCTAGACAGCAGCAGGTGAATGGTGGACAAGGTTTAATTGGAGGATATAATCAGAACCCTCAATTTATTCCAAATGCCGCAAGTGATCCTAGACAGCAGCAGGTGAATCCTGGACAAGATTCAAGTGGAGGATATAATCCGAATCAATTTGTTCCAAATGCGGTAAATGATCCTAGACAGCAGCAGGTGAATGGTGGACAAGGTTTAATTGGAGGATATAATCAGAACCCTCAATTTATTCCAAATGCCGCAAGTGATCCAAGACAGCAGCAGGTGAATGGTGGACAAGGACAAGGATTTGTGAATCCGGGAGGATATCAGTTGCCTCCTCAGCATTCAGGATATGGTGGGACTGGGAGTGGTAACGCGGCGCAATCTCAGCCAGGCTGGTATACTGACGGTAAGTTTTCAAATAATGACTACCTATAAAGATTTATACCAGAGACGGCTCATGTAATGTTCTTCAATTGTCTATAAATCATGTAGGACAACGTCAGCATCAAGGCTTCAACGGTTATGCTGAAGAACAAGAACAGAGACAATTCCAGGAAGCTCAAAGAGACAGAGAAATGGCAAAACAACCTATTTTTGATGATTATGATCCACCAGCTAGTTTTATGAGTGATAATGGAAGGGGGTTTGATGGGCCACGCCGTAACAAGAAAAAAAAACCTAATTATGAAGACTCCACAAGTATCGGCAATTTTAACCGTTTTCTGGAAAGACGGAATAATACAATTTTATGTATCATCTGGTTTATTGTCACTTGTTTACATATGATACTATAAGAATTATCGAAATACATGTCGGCATTTATTCTAGCGTTTTTAGCTAAATAGTATTCTAAAGAAACATATGCATATTAATTTCGATGAAACAGGGCAGTAATAGTTTTGGTGTTAAAGCTGAATCTAGAGCGCCATCCGTCTTCATTTCTTTATGAAAGAATAATACAGATTCATTAGTGAATAATTTAGGGCATATTTATAAACAATTGATAAAGTTATATTTACGTTACCGGTAATCAATAGGATGGGGACTTGTAGGAGGTGCTGATATTTGATCTACCGTTGACAAGTCTGGGGTCTCCGTAATCGGTAACGTGCTACTCGGAGGAGAAAGTCCGGATTCGTTATTGATCTTTTCGTAAAGTTCTAAATACTCGGGGGGAACTAATTCAGAAATCATTTTCGAGAAAAAGTCCTTAATATAGCCAAATTGTGGTCTGTCCTCAGGATTTTCCTTCCAACAACACGACATCAGTTCGTATCTGCATAATACATAAGTAATTGTCATATAATATTCCCATCAAAAATACCAGTAAAATATAGACTCTCGGAATTTTAACAGTTGTAGTCGATAATTACATTTCTGTCGTTGCGTAAACAGGTTTGTTAGGTCGCTTCCCGTTGACGAGAGCATCCAAAAACTCATCATTGTATGAATGACCTGGGTACGCCACTTGCCCCAAAGTAAAAATTTCAAATAATAGAATGGAATAGGCCCACACGTCCGACTTTACCGAGAATTTCATGTCTTGAAGGCACTCAATTGCTAGCCATTTCCAGGGCAAGGGACTTTGTTCCTTTTTAATATAATTAGCATACTCAAAGAGTTGCCGGCTCAAACCAAAATCCCCAATCTTTGCTACGAGATACTCGTTCAATAGAATATTTCGAGCGGCCAGGTCCCCATGAATAACTTTTTTCTGGCTGAGAAACTCCATTCCATTTGCAATCTCGTGAGCCCACCTTATCAACATTATGGTGTTCATGTTCAAGGTGTCTGTACCAGTTTGCATAAAGCTATCCCGGGAGAGAACGTCTGTAAGGAACTTGCCATCCTTGCTAACCTGATTAGTGAATTGTTGCCGATTTCCTCGCATAAAGGCAAGGAGACTGCCATTTTCACAAAACTCAATTGCAATGTATATTTCTCGATTCTGAATGTTCTTCGTGTATGCCCCAACCAAATTGACAATGTTGGGATGGGTGCCAATAAAACCCATGATTTTTAGCTCGGAGAGCAAAGCTTTGAAGTAGCTCACGTCGTCCATGGGCTTGCCCGTTTTGATTGCAACTTTGGTTACTTCCCCTCTGTGGGAAAGGGTGCCTCGGAGCACCACCGCATACGCACCCGTGCCCAGTATCGCATTTGCATCAATTTCAAACTGCTCCTTGTCAATCTCGTAACCCTTGTTATATGGTAAGAATGGGGCGTAATTGTTTACTTCTTCGGAACTCGAGTGATGCTGGAGAAATTCGGGCCGTCCGAAAATGAATTCGTCGACTTCGGCTTTGCTGAGTAACCTCAGCTCTTGACTCTGCTTTTTAATTGTCCATACCAGAAAGCCAATGATTCCGGCTACTATGAGGGCAACTAGTGGAACAATAATCGCCCACACGTACCAGATGGAATGGTGTTCGTCAGGAACGACAGGGTCAGGCACTGGCTCAACCCAGTCCCCTTCCTTGGGAGCAACAGTGAAAGTTTTTGCCTCCGAGTCCTTCAGTCGATTTGTGGCTTTACACGTGTATTGACCATAGAGGTCGGATATGTTAATACCCTTAGTATGCCTGGTTGATGGAAACACCAACGAGGAAATGAAACCTCCCCCACTTTCAAAATTTACGATTCTGAGACTTCCTGGAACCGCGCGATCTCCTTTCTTCCATTCTATACCTGATGGAGCTGGCTCTCCGTATGCTTCACAGCAAATGTTGAATGCTGCTACGCCATTATAAATATAGGAGGTTTTCTCGGATGTACTTCCTTCAAATGTGATATTTTTGGGGGTTTTAACGACTATTGGCAGAGTTTTTATGATGAAATCGGTAGACTGCTTTTTGTAATTTTTACAAAATAGCTCGGTGACATTGGGATATTTTAGTTGAATATTTGCTGTAAAGTTGAAATGCCCCTGGGCCCTTATTTCGTCGGACGACATTACATTGAGTTGATCTAAAATATAGGTAGTGATTCTACGGTTAAACAACTGTTGTTGGATTGTCTTGTATAATAAAATTTGTCAGTAGTACGAGTACCTTGTATTTCTACGATCGTCTGGTTCTCGTATAGATACTGGCCGATTTGGGTTCCAAACGTGAAAAAGTACAGAGACGCCGTGCAAACAACCGTAATATTATCTCCAACATACAGGGAAGTGGAAATATCCTTTCTGTCTTGCAAAAGTTCACTTGAGAAACAAAATGAGACGAAATCCCTTTCCAAAATATTATCATCAACATCAACATCCGGTGGGGTACCATCAACTTTACCAGTGTCTACAAAAGGGACAAGAAGACCACATACCTATTTTATTATTTCACATAGATTCAAACATGCGTGTAATACTAGATCCCATAACTTTTAGGAACATACATAATTGTCTGCGAGAGCTTTCTTCATCCTTTTGACAAAGCTTTGGCAAGGAGTGAACATACTGAAATCCCGATGATTTTGAGTTATGTTCGCCACTATTCTTACAATACGCAATGCCAACTGGACCTTCGGGCGTACCCTCGTTTAAACGCATTAACAAATATTTTGTATGTTTTGAAGTAAAAGTTGGCCAACTCCTATCATCCAGATCTCCACAAACAGGCTGTTTCAATCAATTTGAAGTGAATATTGTTAGCATTTTATGTAAAGCATCTAGTTAAAAAGTTAAATAAGAATAAAGAAAGCACATACCCTTGTGAAGAATCGGTCACAGGTGGCCCTATCATAACAATCATCAACACTTGAAATTGAAAGATTTCCCTTGTGTTTGGAAGACCTGCATTCTAGCTCATACTCGTTAATTGATAATTTCTTATCACAACCTGGATTACCAGTATTACCACCGTACCGTCCATTATTCCGTGCTGGCCAACTACCACGGAAATCATTTTCTATTCGCAAGTTGATCACTGTACTTCCTTCTGCTCTACTCACCTTCACTACGGATTGCTGGAAGTGGTTCTGCTTATCGGAGCAGTGAATACCCATGGCCGGTGGTACACCAGTCGACCTTTCTTCGTCAATATTAATAATGTAGCGAAGTCTTAATACTATGGAATATTTGTTTTTCACCAATGCATTACTTCCTTCCGAATAGCGATATTCATCAATTTCCCACTCAGTCGTTTCAAACTCCTCTTCGCAAAGCCATTCGATTGGATACGAAGCATTACAGGTAAATGTTAAATGAAGTGGACCATTTCTTAAAGCAATCGTAACATCCTCTGGGGTGGGTCGCATTAAACCTTTATTTGCTCCAGCAGTTACGTTTACCTTGGGAGCACCGCGACCGCGTATCCTTCCATGGTGAATATTGGGATGCAGCTGCGTGGGTCTTCTGGTGGAACCCTCCCAGGCCTCTGTGGTCCTTATAACTCTCATCGGTTCGGGCGGAAGTTGTATGGTTGGATTAGTAGGCTGGCGACTGGATGGCTGAGTTGTTCTCACGCTAGGTTTTCCATTAGCCGATAAATGAATGTCTGGTCGGATTGTACTGCCCCAGTGATGGGAACCTGAGTCGAAGGAAGGAGACTGTGTTCTGGGACGAGGTGGGGTTACTAGCGAGCCCCTTTCTGCGTCACTAATAATTTCACTCTTGACCTGATGAAAGCTAAGGTATGCAATCACCATGTAAAGGTGAATAGCAGTCATCGTAAAGCCAATTAAAACTTTTCAGAGCCACTTTTTTGAAGGAAAGAAAATGCTACTGCGATTTATTAGTGCTACACAAACTTGACACCATTCATTCCTTGGTGAATCACTCTAACAAAGTCTGATTTGCAAGTGATACCTATGTATTTTGGCGTGGGCTATTCGTGACACCTCATAAAATTTTGACTTTGTCATACTAGTATTCGCCAGTACTACTCAACAACACGGTCCATTTCCGCAAGGACTTAATACTAAGAATGCGGTTCAGTAGTTTTAGCAGGACATTTTCCTTGACGTTTTTCCTGTTGATGTAACCCTACTTGGATGTTTGGCCAATGAGTCTTTTTATTTATGCTGCGGTGCGGAAATGACCACTGCAGTCTGTAGTTCGCCACAGGTCAATAAAATTATAGACGAGCTGTTGTAGGAATAAGCGCATGGTGTGTCATCATCATCAGCACTTTGGATATCTTTTCGAAGGTCAACCATCAATCATATAACTATTTTTATTCATCGTCACATTTAAAAAACACGGACATACAATATTATTATTTATACTTAATTTGTCTCTTTTGTCTTTGCACTCCTCTCGACAAACACTCTTTTTTTTACAAAACATGTAGACTTGACACGCTCAAAGAACTCATACAATATACAAATACACTCATGTACTTAAAATTGTCAGCATCACCGTCTTCGTATTATTATCATATCATATCAGTCAACAAAAAAGGCACAAAAAACACACGTTTTAAATCTTAAGGATACTTTATACTCGTAGTCGTAACGTAGTTTTGATATAATATGTGTTCGCGGTTTTAATATAAAATCTTAAACAGCATCAGCATCATCATCGTCATCAGTATCAAAAATGAATATATGACGATGTCAATGGTCGGAATAGGACACAGAATTCTTTAATATAAATATAGCTTTTTTTCTGGAAACGCTATACTAAACACATTTAACTTTGTGGGCAGCACAACAATTGCGTTCGATATATGGAGAGGAACAATACTTGTAACCGTAGCGGGTTAGGAAGTCATTGCAGTTATAACCTCCTCCTATGCGACTCACTCGATCCTCACACGACGTTGACGTATCTTCCCCACCGGCACCGGTCCCACTTCCATTTTTCTTAGAATTAGAATTACTCGAATTATTACTGCTATTATCACTACTTTTGCCTCCTGAAAGAGAGAATAAGGAGAAAAAAACGGGAATTAATTGCAAGTTAGTTGTCTCAGAACTTCGGTTTAAGTTAAAGCTGGAGATCTCATGCATGCATGCAAATGCAAGCATGCCAAGCAAAACAGAAAAAAAAACTCTGACTGTTGAGGTCACAGAGAGGTGTGTTGTTAACGCGAAGGTATGAAAAGTTTTGCTTTGCATTAGTACTTTGCTTGGGGGTAAGATTATATATGTGTGCATGCTGAGAAACCATTTTAAAAAAGGGAAAGATTTTTGTATTGCGAATTAAACAGTTTTTGATGAAGAGTATTTTTTAATGAATACTTTGGTTTGTTTGCGGACTTTTATCTTTTGATCTGAAAGATCGCCTGCTATTGTTAGCCAATGAGGGTGTTGTAGATGATGTCTTAGTTGTTCTTTTCGTTGTGGTTGTTGTTGAAGTAGTAGTAGGAGTAGTAGTAGTAGTAGTCTTTTTGGTTGTTGTGACCTTCGGCTTACGGGTCGTGGAAGTAGTGGTCGTCGTTGACACGACTGACCTGCTCACATACATATTGCACATATATGTACAGACTTTGTTAATTATACATAAAAGTTATATAAATTAGTACTGTTCAACATTTTGCCAGGGATCTGGTGGCAGTCGGTTATATTTACAGTGAAAAAATACAGGTGCAAATACTACAGAACAATCGACTTACTTGTACGAAACGAAACCAGTAATCGGACCACTAGACGAGTTACATATTTACATATTTCCGTCGATTAAACCAGTAAGTACAATTTAACACGTTAATCATATACTTTCGCATCTCATGCAATTAACTGCGCTGGATTAGTTAAACTAGATATAATAATAAAAAACTGAAATTGGAAGCGGATCCGAATATACAAATAATTATTGTTATACAAGGTAGTGGAATCCATTTCCGCTATTATTTGCAGTCTCTATTTACAATTAGTAATGTTATAGAATTCTATAAGCTTGTAGGCAGGAGTTATAAGTATTAGATTATTTATTTACAGAATGCAATTTCAATAAGAGGTCATTCATGCAGGTCAGAGGTCATTTGAAGGGGGTATTGTTAGTGTAATTGGGTATTGGATAGACAAACAACAAAACAACCATCAACCAACATTTCATTCAACAGACAACAACACAGGCTTCAGTCCATGTGCAACAAATTCCACTCATACAAAACTCTTCAGCAATTCAGTATGGGCATGCGTCATCATGCTAGATTTCATACATTTTTGACATTCCAAGAGGATTGGCTTCAATTCGCAAATTAGTATTCATTTCCAATTTTTGTTAACTTTTGTTAGATACCTTGGCATGCACACGTTACCACTTCATGATATCTTATTATTTTTACAAAAAAAAAGTTATATTGTCATGCTGGAGGAGTGTGTTCCTTCCACAATTATACGCATACACACAAAACATACGGGTGAATCATCACATCACATAATACAGTGGAGCATGTCATAGCTCGCAACAGTGTTCCAGTCGGGCTACATTACATGCTACATTCCTACTACTGTGCCAACGTCGCTGGTAATAACGCAAAATGAGGTAGTAAAATAAAAAAAATGGAAAATGAGGATGTTGACACTTACGACGAAGTGGGAAAGGCGAACGACGAGCTCTTCCCGTATGAGTCTCCACGAACAACTGCGGGCGTGATTTGTGAATAGTCTGGAATTATATTCTCGTGCTCCACAACGCATCTTCCGCTAACACAATGCTGCTGTGAAGGAATGCAAAAGTGTTGTGATTAGAACCGGATTGCTCCGTATTATTATTGTTTTGTTAATTGCAGGCTAGTTTTTATGGAAAGGAATAAACTAGTCGGCAACAATAATAATTGTATCATTACATGGCCATCTCCACAAGGAGATCCTTCTGCGGCAGGTCTGTAAGCTACACAGTAGCCAGATGTAGCATCAAAACAAAATAGCTGGGCACAAACACGATCATCTTTCTGCAATTTCACAAAAAAAAAAATGGATTGCTCAAACATCCTCCAAAACTTGAAGCGTATTCGGTATTTGCAAAAAAATGTAAGCTTACAAAACAGGCGGAAGTTCCTCTATCCTTACGACATTGAGCATCCAAACTCAATAATTTTCCTGGTAAAACCCTGGGCAGAGAACTGTCCTCGTGTGGCGAGTTATATAGACACGTAGCTGTGTCACCACTGCAAAATAAAATTTACACATTGAGCATTTTTATAGCGTTTGTTTGTACAATTCATTTTGGTTGGGCAAACACTATTTGGAAATTTGGGAACAGCAGCAGTGGTTTCTGTCTCATTTACTTTAAGAAATGGTGGAATTGGGCAATTGAACATCCCGACCATTGGAAACCCCTCTCGGTATGACGAAGATCACTCATAATATAACCATCCTCCCATCTGCATTTCTGTGCTCCCGGTCCTCCTAAGTAGCTTGGTGCTGGAGATCCGTCATGAACGCATCCCAATCTGTGGTCATCATGATCAATATAATGTATTTCAAACCAAATAAACGAACAAATATGATCTTTCGGATACAGATTCATGAGATTCACTAGTAGTTTTTCTTTCAACGTACAAATGGCCAACTTCGTGGGCAGCCACAATAATTCCTGAGAATCCACCGGTGTCCTCAACGATGGCTACCGAGTTGACTTTTTCCAACCTCTTGTTGACCACACATGCTCCTCCGACGTATGCAAATCCTGTTGTAGTAAAGTATATTAGATTCTAGCCTTCCAACCCGTTTACTCCCCACCTTTCCAATATAAAAATGCACCTTGCTTTTGAAAAAGCCTGTTTATAATGACTACTTACAAAGCAGCATGCACAATTCAAGCTGGATACACGAAGGACAAATATTTACAGTACACATTAGAGATTATAGAAGCAAATAAGCCGAGCATTTTGTACAATGGTAGTTATATAGTTGAAATGGTTAGTAAACTTTTTGTAAAATCTTATTAATCTTGTGTAAATAAAATTTCATCCATACTAATAATAAAGTTCCACGAGGGTGTAATTACAGGTAAACATAACTGCTAGAATACGTAACGCTTGTCATCATCATGCTGCTGCAAACATGTGCACACATGCTTTATTCAGGTGCTGCTGCTGCTGTGCTTATTATGCCTTATAGCTGTTGCATAATTTTGTAATTAAATTCTTGAAAATCCCAAAATGGGATTCGTGCAACATGCTCATTTCGATTAACTTTTTTTGCTTTTTCACTCATTCACAAAATTAATTAGGCCAGATTTTTTTTTGCATACTACAGCATTTCTACAGGAACTATAACGGAAAAAGTAGCACTACAGTGAATTTTACTTTAAAAAAGTGGTAAAGAGATACGGGAAAAAATAACACAAAAATCACAGTGGCAGTGTGTAATATAATTTGCGTATTAAGTTACAACTCTACTTGAGCATTGTGTTCGAAAAAAAGCCATATTGTTTCGTGATTTTTTTTGTCTGGTTTCCAGATTTTTGTTACCTGCAGTGCCGCGATTGCAAACGTCGTTTGCAAACTGTCTTCGACACATGTCTAATCTGTAAGATACAATGAGATTAGTACGTCGCCTCCATGATTAGTCCCCACACATCAATTTACATTACACACAGAGTATCAAACCCAATATCAAACTATACATATTTCTTGTCACATTGTCAAGTTTTTCTTTCAAATGCAATTTACAGTTTTGTTTCAGCGTTAGTAAATCATGTTAAAGAAACACGCATTTAATATTCTTGACACTTCCCACAAAAACCTATGCAATCTAATTTATATAGTTGTAATCCATGTAATCATTTTAATGTAATTTTTGTACAGCGGATTAATAGCTTCTCGAGGGTAAGTTCCCCTAAAAACACCGATTTTTTTAATTTTTAGTCGACAGACTACCAACTTGACCTACCGGCAGTTCCACGGCTACATCGTCCACCTTCACGGCGCCGACACATATCATACCTACAAGGATAAGCTGTCATCTCACCCATTTCCATACACTTCTCAAAAAAATATATATAGCATGCCTGCCTGTCTGCATTGTTAAACTCTAATCCTTTATAAAAAACACGCGTGTACATACAATAATATACTGTTGAAGGGATCTTGCTGAAATTAAGGGATTAGAAAAACTAATAATAAATTGCACCACCTATAACTTTTCCTTTCGCTATAAGTCAGTGAAACGGGGAGTGTTTATGAAGCAATAATATATTTGCTGATACTGGCTCAATATTAAGTAGTGCATAAAATATAAATACAAAGTACCGGCCATATATACCTAACCTAACCGTTAGAATTTTATGGAAGGGCTACGTGCGTGCGTAGTTTTCGAAACTATAAATCAATCATCAAAGAAAAACACGTTTTATATGTGGTCTACGCAAATCACTCAAAGTTTACCTTAACGGTACGTCTGCCTGTAAATCATAGTTCATCAAGTACAAAATTTCCCTATCCTTCTCACTCGTTCGGAACAAAATGGTTCTACGAAATATTACAAATTAGCGCGTACTCATAAATTGAATAATTGCTTTGTATGCTAGACTGCAAATTCTCACAGGAGGGTGATCGCGAAAGGAAAAGTTTTCATGTACACAAACTGAAAAATGCAATTATACTCTTACTACCTATGATGAGCACATCACAGTTTATCTCTATGTTGCATATGTTGGTTTTTCTGCCTCCAATTTGTAATCAGCATCTTCCGTAAAGAATGCAATTTTTCATTTTGTGCATAGCTATTTTGTATTTTCCTGTGAAAATATGCTCCTCTACCTATGCTTTATTATGCCCAGTGACAAGTTTACGCGAGAGATTGATTTGTTTGAAACATTGACATTGTAATGTAAATAAACAATAGTGACAAAGTTATCGAACCCCCGAGTGGCACCACTGATAACCAAACTCACTTCGTGACGACGACGGCTATGTCGTACACCGGAAGCCGTCTCTCTTGAAACAGGTACTTGCCCAGATCAGTAAGGGCAGATGCAGAGTCCAGTGCGTCCCGACCAACCCGATTTCTTTCCAAGTATGGTGTTGCATCACGTCCCTAAAAATAACATTTTGCAACACTAAATACCAATATTCTGAAGATGCGTGAGGTTCGAGATGCCAAAACCAAAAAAAAAATCTCAAGTCATACTCTGGAAATGATAATTCCAGCAATCGAAATGCGAACTTTAGGTCCCCTTAGAATCTTGTAACGGAGATCAACTCCATTCCAGAACGACACAAAGTATCTTTTCACTTGCAAGTTATCCCCTCCGTGCAACCGGTATCCGTCGTAGTCAACAATGACCAGGATTTCTGGATAAATTACATACGGCGCGTCTCTCTTCTCCCTCCGCCTAGTCTCCGCGTGTCGCTTCGTTCTCAGAGCACTTTTAAAGGGATCTTGGTCCGGCTCCATGAGAGCATAGTCGGAATGTGAATTAATATGCTTGGCTTTGTAAATGATGTGCATTCCTTGTGTGTTATTTTTCTCTGTTGCAGTGATCGGGACAGAGTCGTTCATCGCAGGGAACCCTTTCTTGACGACCCAGTCGTCAGCAAGCTCTTCATCCAGGAAGGCTTCATCGTCATCTCTCTTATTCACTCGAGTTCGGAGGGTACTAGGCACTGGTTTCACTACCAAATCTGAACCTACCATTCCATCCTGAAAAAAAGAACAATTAATTGGGGTTGTACAAAATGAAAAAAATCTGATAGTAATTATTTGTAATTGCTCTTGGCAGATGAGCCCCCATGTAACATGACATGATTCTTGTTTGATGACATACCATAAGCAAACTGCCGTCCATCTTATCATGATGAATTAAAAGGGCAGCTTGGTTGTTCTCGTCTTGGTATGCCTCTCCAATGTCTTCTTCCGCTTCCTACAAAAATTCATGAAGCAAGTTATTTTTTAACCCAATTATGTACTTCGTGATGTGATGATGACAGGCTGTGATGAATAATAATTAGCCAGTATAGCCAGAGCAGAGTGTAGCCAACAAGCTTGCATTACCATCAAAAATCAAAACAAAAAAGCACTGGCATTTATTGTGCAAAAAGAGCCACCTACACTATCTGATTAAAAAGTTTTAACATTTTGTCTAATTTGGCAAAAAAGCGATTATAGATTACAGCACATCCCGGCACACATTTCGAATTGCAGAGCAGGAGCCAATAGCCCAATTTTTATTTCAAAACAGACTTTGTTACTAAAACTGCGAACTCTTGTTGTGCAACTCGGCAAGTATGTAGATGCGAATTTGCAGTGGACGGAGAAGAAAAAAAACTTGTAGTTTTGACAGGTAAAATGGATGAATTTCAATTGAATATATACACAGTTTGACGAGATGCATATTTCGAATACACTCGTAATTGGCATGTTCTGTAATATTCTGTAATAGTTTATCCGCATTCACTACCAATCGTCAAAGCATAATGATCTAATCGTCAATTTACATCACATTGTCTGAAAGGCACGTTGCCTGCAAATGTGTGTGCAATATACAACGAAAATGAAAAAAACAAAATTCAATCCATTTCCTCACTTTTCTGGCAGAGCAGAGTCGAAGAAGCCAGATAACCACACTTTAATAATTGCACAATGTCGAAATTAACGTTTGTGTAAAACGAAGGAAAAATTGGATAAAAAACATTTTTTTTTGGGATTAACTCTGAAGGAAAGCTACATCGCTCATGTCATCAAATGCGGATGACTTATGTATAGCTAGGCACTAATAAATAGTGAATGATTACCTAATTATTATCAAATGGAAACGTTGATGATGTCGTTTTTGGCCGTTTAATAAGACTAATCATATAGGCAAGATCTTTAGGTAGCCAGAAATGAGTCCAAAGACGAACTCCATTTTGTTTAAAGTTGGAATTGTACTAAATTACGCATATATAATTGTTGGAACTCGCATGATAATCGTAGGGGAGCGTAACAAATCATGATAACTTTTTTTTCGCGATGTAGTAAACACCAAAAACAGGATGCTCATTAAATGAAAATATCCGTGAATCCCCTCCACTGATCTTTTTGATCTTCACAGTCACAGTGCATATGTATATACAAAATGGCGCAAATTGCGATCACAAGTTGAACACAGCGTGCCATGTGCAAAGTTATTGCAGGCACTGTAAAGTGCATCTCTTGAAATCTAAGCGTTATGTAACCGTCCCGTCACGGTTGCCGCGAATTTATCCCTGTCAAATTTCACATCCGTTTCATTCAAGAGCCACACCACTTCAATATCATCTTGTTCAACATGTGAATGTAAAACAAAAGCCCAGGATTTGTTCCAGCTAATCATTCCATTCAAAAAGGCTCCAGCACAGATTCGATTAGATGTGATGACTGAGCACATTTAAAATGTTTTGGAGGGCAGAATTAAACTAAGCGTTTAAAATGGGATTGCATGATTACAGCTTGTGCATAATGGGATTTGAAATCATGCGTGAAGTAATTTCTCTGCATTTGAGCACAATGACTGTCTTTTGCCAACAATAAAATTTGGTTCGTATTTGCATACCACCACACCGCGATACACTTTTAATTCTCAAATAGCTGTATTTTTTGTGTTTGCCAGTACCTAACTGCATTGCTCCAATTTTGATGCGCTCAAAGCTAAGGTGATCGGGTTAAGGCGGTGGTGGTGGTGGTGGTGTTGTGGACGCCAGCTGTGTCCGTGGACAACGATTACGCTGTGTTTAAGTAATAAAGTAGAAATTAGTACGCTCCCATTCGTCACTACTAGCCCAGTTTAGGAAGGAAAGCTACATCCCATCTAATTTGCTCACATCTGAACCCAAAAATAATTAATTTTTACGACGTAGGCTGCTGATGTATAGTAAGTACATCCTGCAAAAAATGAAATGAATCTCCACTCCACGATCCACGACCCTCCTTAGCTTGCACTAAAATTTTCGCCTCCCTTGTGCGTGCAACCCCTTTTTTAGTGAGTCGGTTGGAGGTACTCTTAAATATACCTACATGAGAGCATTGTTACTGCTGGGGCTTGAAATGGCGAAAAATAATTGGTATTTGATCATTGCTACTGAGAAGAAAGTCAGTCAGTATGCATTTTGATGGTATAGAAGCGCTCAAAAGTGCAATTCGCTTCTAGTCAAAACAGTGACCTTAGCACAGAAACCTATTAAAAGCCAATCAAACATGAAGTTATTGCTACTTGAGCTGCAACCTGCAACCACCACAGATTCACTTGGCAAGATTCATAGGGACATTTATCATCGTCATCATCAGCATCAGCAGCATAGTATCACATCGCAAATCACAATTACCAAAAAATTCATTTACAAACATGATTGTTGTAATGCTCACATAATGTGCTGCAATTTGAAGAAGTTGAGAATCATTCAACTGTAAATTGGTGGTTGGATGGAAGACAGAAGAAGAAAAAAAATCAGACAGTGTCTGGCTCTCTTTTTTGGACAATTTTATAAATAGGTATAATGACAATCTGAATTTATGACTGGAAATTATAAGACTACCTTGAGACCTAGACTGGACTGACAACCTTTAATTCTGCAGGTGGTGAGGGGATTCATTCGGAACTTGCAACGCATCTATCTAAATATCCCCGACACGAAATTTAGAAATTACAACAAACTGAACGAACCCGAGCACCCCACCAAACATTTGTAAAAGTTGTAAAATATAAAGCGCAAGCGTAAATAATGACTTTACGTCCGCAATTTGATAGTCAAATATACGCCTTCTGTAACATATGCATTTCTGCCGTTTGACGTCATTTGAGAAGCTCCTCTGGAGGCAGTTTTACTTACGAATGCCTAACAATGAAATCAAATCCACTTTTGAAAGATTCTCATTTCAGATACAAAACCAGCTGGTGTGACGTAGGTTTTTCAGCAGAGAGTATAAAAACGTAAAAACCCTTTGTGATCTTGTCAGATGGATGGAAATGATGATGTGGTGTGTGCAATCGTGCAGTTTGCAAATTTCTCTTATAGTCTGCGATGAGTGATAATGAGCTATAAAGTTTTAAGATGTGTGTATGATCCTTACAATAATATTATATTTCCTTGATTTTCCTTGTGAATAGGGATATGCGGCTACACGATACATACACTTTTTTAAATAGTCTCGTTGAAAATCAGATAGTCGACATATATACTAATTCAGTGCACATGCCGTTTTTCACGTGAGTTCATAAAGGATACGCTTAAGGGCTCAAACTTATCGAGTCATCTACAACTTACATATTTTTCATTCATACTCGTCCTAAGGAAAAACTTGACTCTGGTTGTGGCTAAAAGTTACTCCAATTGCGAAGATCAAGAACCACGGCTGCTGCTGGAGAATCAAGGTCAGTCTACAACTTTACAGGAATTATCCAATTTGCAAAACAGGATAGTTCAAGGCCGAAGTTTACTTAATGTGTAGGCACACAAACTCCTGGTAAAAATAATTTAGAAAAAAAATGCTATTCTCAAGAAGAGCGTAATTAGGTCTTTTTACGATGCATTTATATCGACTCATCTTCAGCTAAAATTATACACTGGAATCAAATTAGGATTCACCTCACAACTTTTTTTTTGAATCGACGTCTGGACAAAATTGCCATTTTTTCTTGCAAATTCAGAGAAACCATTTACAAAAACTGCTCTCACGCTCCGAATCTGCGCATCATCATGGAAAAATACTTTGGTAGGTCGTCAATATTCATTAACATAATGGCAGTATGATGTTGTTAATTAAGTGTTTATTCAACATTTTCGGTGCGCATTCGAAAAAAAAGGCTTTTTGTCTGAAAAATCTAAGGTACCTTTTAGTAAACCTCAACGCTCTTGACATAAACTAACGTATCACGTGCTTAAAACTGATAGGAAGATATTGTTCCACGCAGGAGTATAAATTGCGAGTTTTTACTTTTCATTTCAACGCCTTGCGCAACGTGCGTCTAGGGATGCAAAAAAATCGTCGCAACCAGCATGATATTTTAATAGCGATTCTTTTGATTTAATTTTGTGTATCGACTCTACAAGGTTATCCAGTTTCACGACGCACATACATACTCTGTTCCCTCAAACCCAATTATGTGGTAACGTTATATTCGTGAACCACGAATTGTGGCGTCTGCGTCTTATATTATGTGCTTTTATAGACGCATTATTTCGAGTGGATCAAATTAGTGATCCCGGAATAACAATTTTTTTAACAACTACATATATTGTAAGTAATAACTGAAAAATATGTTTTTATGACAAGAAACAGTATTTACGACAAATGTTTGATGTTTTCGCAATTTTTTACTTTACGAATCTCATGCATATGATGATTCATAAATCAGCCTAAAATAGATTGGTATTCCATCTTGAAATTCCAGTTTTCTTTATCTTTTCCTTTGAGTTATCCCCTGAGTAAGAAAAAACATGACCATATACCTAAGGATTAAAATTGTGACTTCTAGTCCCCAGACAATTTGACTTTCATCCTGACGATGCCATTATTATACTGCCGCTGATACAATAATAATGAACGTGAAACATGTCCTGCTCAAGGTTATCAAAATAAATATCATTCTAGAAATACACAAAATTCCCATTTTCCCCAATCCGCCAGGATTATGCTACAAGATTGTACCATATTCTTTCTTTTTTTTATATAAATTACGCGATGATATCTTGCCATTTTACTAGTTTTATCGGAGCTGCATGTTGAAGATAGCAGGACTAGCTATACCGAATGTGTCAGACATGAGATGCGTGTGAGAACTTTAGAAATGTTTGCAACGTTTCCTTATTGAAATCTCATGCTAAACACAATCATGCCCAGGATTTTATGACGCTGAGGCGCCATCCAGTCTACTAAAACCACTTCCATGCAATCTAAAGTGCACAGGATAAATTTAACTTTCAATTGATGCAATATGGATAGTCACACTCGTAAATCTGGTGTACCTGGATTTCAGAAAATTAGAATTCCCAATAAAAAAATATCATAAAGTCAGCTGCCAATTTCACCAAGATAAAAAGCTGTCTGTCGAGAATCCACTCCACAATTATAGAAACATCATTAATTCTGACTCTAACTATCTTTCTTACAAGATGAGGGAGCGTAAAATAAGCTTTAAGCAAAATAAAAATCAGCCATGAAACTCAAAAATTAGCAAAATGACTACTGCGATTGGAGATTGTGTTTATTGCCTAGTTGACTCCTCACAAGCTTTATCCTCCCGACACAAAAATGGCCAAGATGCATAGATAATAACAATAAATCGAAGTCTTGACACCAAAGCCATGAAGCCAGCAAGGATTTTTGTTAAAAACTACTCCCTATTTAAGCAGTACACGAAAATGGCTTCGTACAATGCAAACATATATCGACATCAACTGGTAAAGTAAACAATACGGAAGAAAGGTCACTCCTCTGCACGGTTCTTTATACATATATATAATTTGGTTGGTAAACTTAACGCGCTGCTGATGAGTCGTGAATAAATCTAGATGAAACTAACTTTGGAAATAAGGGTTGACCATGAGCATGTGGGCGCTTGGATTGTGGCAGCCATAAACAATATATCATGAGTGCATAGTTGGATTGGAACCTAAGGTTTGTCTCACTAGATTACCTACACATCCCACGACAAAGTGGGGATGAAATGACAACATTGTATTAATACCCGAAACATTTTACCTCCCTACCGCAGTCACACGCAGATACATAAAGTGAACACAGTGGGTAGGATCCTAGGATCTCCCTAATCATGTTGCGTTTTTGACTTCATTATCCCTCCATAATTGATCCTCTGCCTCTATTAATCACCCGATGACACCGGGTTGTAAATTCCCAATAAACCATAGAGTTATATAGGGATAGGCACAAACAAGTTATTCGTGTGGATGTAGTACCATCTTCTCGACAGTTTTAGGATCCGTGAGTCTTCTTGCACACAGGCACAAATTGTTATTGCCATGCCGTGTGTCACCCACCCCCTGCCTGTGTGTGTGACCTACGTGACAAAATGGATTTGTGGTGTTGGGATTGGATTGTAATCCGTTAAAGACAAAAATACTTGTGACGATTCTCCACGAAGAGGTTTTGGTTTTTTTGTTTTTTTTTGATAATCCCATCAGAACTTTCCTTGCTGCTGCGGCACTCGCATTTTTGTTTTCAGAGCTTTAGCCAGTCATGCCTGTGATTTTGATGAAGGTTAGAGTGGTCAGAAAAGTGTCGATAATGGATCTAACAAAAGTCCAATACATAATTTGGCCTTTAGTCTGTGAGATCTGATCTGATCGGCACGGCGCTGCTGCACACTACGGCAAATGTAGTTTTTATTGTTGGATGCATGCACAATATTCACACTGCAACTCACCGTCAGCACAGTAGTAGTAGCTTACTCAACAGGCCACATTTGGGCTAATAATACAGTGCTCACGAGGTTGTTCTCTTTGATACATGTGCTCTACTACTACTACTCCTTTATGCCCTTTTCAATGTTATCTCGCACGAGAGGTAATTGTTATTTAGGAAGGAAAGATTGTGTAAATGCTGATAATTCTTACACAATAACAGTGATTTCAACGATACAAGATGTGCTGATATTGAACTTGCATTTAAACCCAAAAGGGGTACTTTATTAATGTGTGTATTGTAGAAGCTACTTACTTACTACTACTTCTGTATCCTACTTCTTGCTTCTTCTAGATCGTGTCCACCTTATTATATAATTCTCTCATTCTCATGAAATGAAATATTATGAAGGGTCCATAGCATGTGAATTGATGTGAATGTGACAATGTTGTCGCCACAAACACAGAATGGGGTTGTTCGGCTATTGTGCATCTTTCGTCGAGGTAAAGTGATTACTGGGATCTAGCCGTTGAGCGAAGATAATGGAGAGAGAGAGAGAGAGAGACTGTTTTCTAATTAGATTATACTTGAGAGACAATGAGACAATGCCATTGCACACGTGGAATCCTAGTTGGGAATAGTGTGGGATAACATCAACTCTGTCCTTTGACAAATAATAAATAGTCGTCGTGTTAGCACCTTTTTGTTGCCTTTCGTCGTGTCCGTGTTCTTACATGATGCTTTCACATTTTGGAATCAAATTGAAGATCATACTTCCACTACGCTAATGCTTGCTTACTTTTCTTTGATACCACAGCGTTATGCGATCCAAAAACAACCTGTAGTTGTATATACCGTACGTATTCTAATAAAAACAGGAGAGAGGAACAAAGTTCATCAATGTGCGTAAAACACGTGCTGCTGTGTGTACGTACCAATCAATTTTTTGAAAAGGTATTTCAAATCAGTTTACTGAACCCAAATTTTTTGTTCTCAATTTGTTACAGGTAATAATAAATCTAATAAATCCACTTGTATCTCATTTTACCAAACCACATTTTTATCATTAGATCATGATGTTCTTAAGCAGAAAATAGATTTTTAAACTTATTTTACATTCAATTTCGTGTTTCTGATTAGTACAAAAAGCCAATTTTTTTCAGCTTGTTTGGTTTGTAAATTTTGAAACAAAAATTAAACGAGAGTAGGTCCATTCTCATCTGAAAAAAACTTCTCCTCTCAATTTATTCATTTCATCAGCGGATAGGGATAAAATATGCAATGCAATATGTAATATACGTACCAATTACCATTGTTATATTACAGTCGATTAATGCCCCATGCATAGCTTGAGGTAATAATATACGTTTTTATGTACTCACTGAAAGATTCATGAGCACATAGTCTTCAGATTACAAAAAGTTAAGCACATAATCGTCGATTACGAACGAACGTGGTTGTTGCTCTCCTACCTGCAAAGAAGGTGGTGGTGGTGGTGGTGGCGATGATGATGATGATGTGATGTAATATTAAAATGCAACTTGTGGCATATTGCTCCTTTTGAAGTTGGAGCAGTCCCATTTAAACAATATTTCTTTACAAATCCACAATCAGCAGCTAGTATCCCCGCACATCATCATCAACCAACCACATAATATTATTAATACAATCGAATTATTGAATATATAAAACACACCAATTTACTATAATATATTATCAACAACAAAAAAACAATCCACCAGCATAGCAGCACCACCACCAGACCAGACCTCAATATTCGCCTCCATTGTATTTCCAAGATTATTATTACAAGTTTGGCAAAATTGAATTAAAGATTTGATTATATAGCACGGCATGACTTTGTCTGCACCGTAATGCGTTCGAAATACGCTCAATGTTTAAACAACCGCGTGAATTAATGAGGGACGTGATCTCCTCAAGATATAGACGATGAGAGAACTCACATTAGTTTCGATACATTTCACGCAATTCATAAAAATTCCATTCATTCGGCGATTATGAAGCCGAGTCGATTGTTATTATTACATACGTATCTATACGAACGAGCAATAGTCTGACTGAATCTTCATCATCATCATGCTGTGTGCCCAGTGCCTCATGCTGTTTTGTGCTGCAAAAAGGAACGTAACCAGCTCAGCATCAAACAAAGGTGAACGATAAGGTGAAATTGATTTTTGTTTTTCAAAAGTTAATCTCGAACCAGAAATCCCATGGTGTACATACACACACACGCACATGAGCATATTTTTTTCATGAATAAGTTTAAGCTCAAAAACGAGATGAAATTATCAACTGCTTGCGGCAACCAATCTCTTTTTTTTTCTCTTGGCTTCTGACTCCAAAAATGACTTGATCTTTTCTTTTGAGATGGTGAAGGTGAACGAAAACTGTTCATTAGAAATTGAAGGGTTATGTGGAATAGAGGAAAATGACGTTGACAATGAAAATGGCCAACTCAATCTTACGTAATAGCTGGCAATTACGTTTACAATGTTACAAGGGTGTTTGCAAACACCTATAATACATCCATCACATTTACTTTGAAGAAACAAAAAACGGTCTAGCATAATTTCAAACTTGCTGATCGTATTAAATGATGGCTAGAAGCAGTGCAGGATTTCCTACGAAAAGCGAGAAAGGAATGAAAGATATATAAATTATATACGAAATGACGAAATGTTAGCTTACCTGAGTTAGTTCTTTATAGTGGATCCCTTTGGATGAGTCCGGCTCAGCGATCCACATGCGGAGCGATTGCTTAACAAGATGAGGATTTTTCCTCAGCTGAAGTTTGACATCTTTGCCAAATGCATTGAAACTTACTAGTCTCTTGTCATCTTCTATCGACCTTTTACTCCGTGAACGAATTGACACAACTTCATACTCTGGCACTGCAACGTCATTCCAAACAAACAAATCCATAAATTTTATTGTGACAATAGAACTTCATTTTCATATATGTATATTCATATAAATTGTCATCTGATTTTATGGCGGAGCAGCCCATCATGAATACAATTTCAAATCGATTGGAGATGGATTTCAGAGTAAAAACGTGAGCCACGGGTTGCTTTATGAGAACATTATTATTATGATTTATGAGTCCGACCAGCAGCAGCAGCAAGCAGCACGACCAGGTTTGGAATAAAATTATAAACAGTAGGCCAGTGACCACTGAAAGGCATTGTGTGATTCATTGAGATCATACAACAACGAGCGACTTTTTCCAACAATAACTAATCCACATTCCTTCTGTGGGCATTATAGTTATATTGATTATGCATATATTGTAGTGCCCATTGGTGTAACAGTGACCTCTAAAAGTCGTGTGTAAACAGGTATCTAACAGTGTAACGTTTAAGTGAGACTGTGTGTGAGACATGTGTTTCCCCGCTACGACCTATCACCCAGGTTTTATTACATATAGAACTGATGAANGTGTGTGAGACATGTGTTTCCCCGCTACGACCTATCACCCAGGTTTTATTACATATAGAACTGATGAAGCCTTGATATATCATGTAGCCTCCTGACTCCTTTTTCTTGAGCAACGCAGGTTTTGTCCTATTCTTCTATTTTTGGATTGTCCTTTCCATTTCACTTTAAAGGGTTGAAAAAAATAAAATAAAAGTCTCAGTGCGTAACCAGCACACTCTGCCTACCTACAAACTCTACAAACTCCTGGTGGATATGATGATACACAATGCGCGCTATGATAGTGAACAAACATTCTACTTTTCAGTAAAAATTCAACACAAATTATTCTCAGAAGAAAAATAAAAATAATGGGGCTTCTACAACAGTTACTGCGAAAGGTCACCTTTTACTACTGGGTTAGTAAGTAAGTGTGTGTGTGCACAGGCACAGACAGAGTGTACAGTGTACACACAATCTTGTTTGCAAAGTGAATGCACACTGACCATACACTACACACATAGATAATTCACTTTCATTTCAAGGGCAAGGTCACTTTGAAAGTCTGATGTAGGGTATGTATGCGCTTTTATATGTGCTTTAAGTGAGACCAGCTTTAAGCTTCTTGAAGTGATAATGTTTTTGTCTGAGTCAGACATTGAAAATACAGGAAAGAGTGAAAAACAAACATGATGTATTGTTGTAGAGGGCTCCTAAAAATGGACGAACCTTGAAATATTATGATACTTATTGCCTGGACACGTTATATATATGCTTCCACCGTTTCCATTTATACTTCCTGATATAAAAACCTGTGGTGTGTGCAATGACCTTCTTGGTTGGAAACCAAACCTATATAATTAAATCTGATACCTATTCCGAAAAGGGTTAAGTTACAGGTCATTATTTGTGCTTCAACTGATACTGTTTAAATGCCTGGGATGATTTATGTGCACATTGTGCATGTGCATTGAGGTTGCTGGTCTGTTCCAATGAAGTGCATTATAATACATGGGCAAGGCCACAACCACGAAAATTTATCATGACAAATGGCAAGGTCACTTAAAAAGTTTGAATACAGGAATAAACAATAAGAAAAGCCTGGACTTTTTTTGTACTCACCTTGATGATGACTATCGACTTGAAAAATTTGCTGAAGTTCCTTCTCACCCATATGAGTGTGAATCTACCAGGGAGGAAATTTGAGAATGAGTCGTTTAGCAAACAAAAACGGACAAAGGAAGGAAATTTTTTATAGATAGGTAATATACAAGTACGTAGGGTGATTTGTTTTACAAGCTTACTTGATTTGATGGGATGGCAGCCACCTGGCTGAGGCTGCATATTAAAGCTAATACTAAGGAGATCCATACTAAAGATGAAGACGAAGTAGTTGTTGAAGAGTGATTTGAAAAAGCTGAATAAGAGCTGACAACAGACGATGGTGATAAGGATGGACACTTGTTTAGTGATGACGGTGAATTTCCTAAGGACTGTGAAGAGGGTGGTCTTGATCCGGGTTTTGGTCTGATTTCATCTGATGAAGGCAACAGGCGGGCAGGGCCTAAAAAATCGGCCATGGTAAGGCCGCTTCTTGTAGGCTTAGTTATTCTATCCTGAAAAGCAAAATAAATAATATTTTGTTAATAAACAGTCGGCTATCCTACTTACTAGTGGATTTCTGAATAGGTTTTGTCGTACAGAACGTCTTGGCATCTTTGCCAAATCCACAAAATCATGCGTTTGCTTGTTCCGACAAAATGCACGTAAACTGCACACAAAACTTATTGCCACCGTGTTGTACCACCTTAGTCAGTCACTTGTCACCACCGACACGGACAGAGTCCAACTGCGAGTTGGAAAATAGGAAGCTTTGAATATATTTAGCAAAGATTTTTAAATCATATAATTCCACTTCCCACCGTGGCTTCCTATATCAAAATGATATCTCTCTTATAATACCCTAATTATACATATATGGAAAAACATCCGTATTTCACTTCCAGATTTCCTACGTAAATTTATACGTTGATAACGTGGGAGTGCGATTGTTAGATTTCTAGTGATGTGCGAACTAGTAGCCAAGCAAGTCACAAAAATCAACTTGATTTTTTCCAGGCTTGACTACTAGGAGCAGCAAAACATGGTCCTCATTCTCATATATATCGTCATCGTCAGCCAGCCCTTCCCAACTTGTATATCATTTCATTAAAAATATCCTTTTTATTAGCTGTAGTGCTCCACGAACGAACAATGCTTTTAAAGTAGCTCTTTCTGAGCAGTCAGCTCCTTCCTCAGAAAGTAAATGGGAAAATTACACGAATCATAAAACAAAGTAGTTATGCATCATTGTGAAGTCAGAGTTGAGCAAAACATGGAAATATCTACATTTTACACGACTACACGAAAAGCAAGATTTGCTGGACTTCCTCAACTTTTTCTCAATTAGACTTTTGCGTATATTGTACGCAAATCCTTTGGCAAACCCTGTTCATTATTACTCCAAACGAAACTCAACAACACAATAATTCCTCTCAGTCAGTCAGTATCACTCTGACTGAAGAATCCACTTGAGATAGAATTCCCAGGTATGGCATGTTATGGTAATGGGGTATAAATAGGAATGGAAATATATGGTTTTATAGTCTATTAAATCATAAAGCCCAGTCTAGAGTAAAAATGTCGAAAAAACCACAAACGTGCATATAGGTAATTATTAGAGAAGAACGTCTAGCTCTGTTTATGTGTTTGTGTGTGTGTGTGTGTACATGCGTTGCATGGATTGTAGCCATTCATGCGTGGTGATGATGGATCATGCCTCGTTTATTGTTCACACAGTCACAAAGAAAAGCACTAATAATTGGAGGAGGCGTTACGGATAAAAATTAATATCGAGTTTTTCCATAATGGCCATCTTTAGCATAATCCCAGAGACCTACTCTCAAGCTAAAGCAGCTCAGCTATACAGCAGCTGTTTTTGCTTGTGATTTAAGAAAAAAGAAGTTTTACATCAACCACAGCCAGGAATCATTTTGGTACTGATATGCAAATTTTTGTTGCACCACCACCATTTGAGTAAAAAATCAAGCAATATATCTATCGACGGTGGTGGCGATAGGCGATGATTGTGGGATGTAATAAGTGGAGAGCTGTGGAAGGCACAATATTTCACAAGTAATTAATTGTGATCCGCTAAGGGAAAATTTTCCAAGATACTTACTCACACATATACATAAAATATTATTTTTTCAAGGCTGCAGTATTAGTAGTTATTACAGCAGGGGAACGTACACAACACAACGTGGCAAGAATAAAATGTGTCTTACTGACATACAAACAGATTTTTGGACAATATACACGAGAGAGGTAGGGTTAGAGGGGGACTTCTATTTTTTTGCACAACGACATAATAATAATATTTGCATTGCAAGCATTCGCGACTCCGTGAGAAATTTTTAAACAAAGGTCACACAAAAAATGGCGATGCCTCAAGAAGACAGACAGGTCTAATGATAGAAGACCGAGTTTAAAATGACTATATATATATATATATTGCATCCCAGAGGTGAACCCGATTTGACATGCATGCAGTGCTGTTGGTTTTACGTGTGTACATAATAATATTTCATGGTGTACTTTTGTGACATTGCGACTTGAAAAAAGTACATGCTGGCTTGCTATCAGTTTAATATGATATGACGATTATGTGAGACTTGACAATGAGATGGGACACATGATTTTCTTTTCATTCGTTCGTGCATATAGATCTCTATAAATTTTGCGTATACCTGTTGCTGGTGGTGGTGCGGCTTTTCGTGCAAAGTTCACGAGGAATAGGAGTGACAAATCATTATCTTGTAATTGTCATTCGTGTTGTTGTGCAAATATAAATAATATTCTTCTTTTTTCTTGCCGTAGCCATATTTATAGCTAGCATATGAATTTCCCACTAAAAAAACTGAGTCTCCTTAGGCTTTAGCCTTTGGTTAGGTCTTTGCGAGTAGCCTTAATCCTAATCTTCATGAAAAGGTAAACAGGGGATGACACTGAGTTTTATGACATTACATAAGCTGTCATGCAGCAGGTCCTCCTGATACCTCCTGATTCTCCTCTGTTTTACTTATTCAAGTTGAAAATTGCCATCGAATAGATATTAGGTACTATTAGGTAGTTTGTTTTAAATACAGTCTTTTAGATGTTTTCTTCAACTCGACCTACCCCAGGCAAAAAACACTAATGTCAAAACAAATTTGCGGATTTTCCTAGAATTTGAGGTACTATCGCATCGTCGTTTGTTTAGTAGTACATAAGTAATGGAATACTTTGGATATTTTGAAGACAACAGGTAAAATCACCCCATGTTTGGAAAGTTGAAGGACTTTGCCCTAAGCCATATCTCATCTATTTTATTGCTACAATTTGAGCCTCAAATAATTCTATTACCTATCTATTTTTTGAATATGTATGATCAGCAGATATATATGCAGCAGCATTCAGTCAAAATCTAAACCATGACTATACACACAACAATATATATACAACAGGTAGTGGTGGTAGTGGAAAGAAAAGTGTAAATTTTTTACTTTTCCTTTCCACATCCATCATCATACCATATTTAATATTTAATACAACTTGTTTAACTTCTCGTTTGTCTGTATAACACCAATAAAAAATTTGTGATGATGATATATGTTCATCTTTCACCCCCACATCACACCACCACCACCACCACCACCTCAGTCTGCAACCATTATATTATTGCAAAAACAAACTAGGAGCACTTACACGCTAGCATAACTAACCTGATAAGATTTTTCCAAGATAAAAAACTAAAGTGCCAATAATGCAGCCAGATCACTATTGAGAAAAGCTATACAAATTTAAAACATGCACCACACCAGCTTCCATTTTTTTCAGAGATAATAAACTTGGTTGTATACAGACAGAGAGGCAGAGGCGAACCGTAAAAAAATGAACAAAAGGTGTTGGCACACATTTTGTGTTGCTGTTGCTGCTGTTTTTTTTGTGTGTTATATCGCATTGCAACAATTGGCATATATGCAACAACAAAGGCTCACTCATCATGTCGTATTCGTGTGTAATGACAAAATTAAAAAGTTTATAATCATCCTTTTCATGGGATGCTATATAATCGGTCCATATATTATCTTCAGAGAGTTGAGTGGGGGGCTATTGAGATTTTTGATTTGATAAAAGGATAAGGATCAGCATCAGATATTTTAGTAAACTAGCATGTTTTTATTATTGCAACTTTTGATACACTATCGACATAATAGATGTGTGACATGAATGTGCTCTGCTCGCATTTGGGAATTGAAAAAAAATATCTTCTCCGGTATTTGTATCATGATGAAATGTCCGTGTGGGTTAGTCATTTGTACTCACGACACGAGAGCGGTGATGATGATAATGACAGTGATACGTCCCAGCGATAATTATTGCAAACGGTGAGCTGAGCTGAGTGAGACTACAAACGAAACGAGAGTATATAGTAGCATGCAGCAGCATGATATGATGATGAGGTTCAGGCTCCCACGCACCCTACGCAATTTTAATACGCAATAACCCATTCTTTAATTGAAATTCTTGATAATACCTCATGTAAATGGAGAATCACATCCATTTAATTATGAGTGCAGGGGGAAGGTGAGGCAATCCCGAGTAGACAAAGATGTTGCGATAAAAAATTATTTCAGAGTGGATAATGCCTTAATTGAGTCTCTATAGTCTCTACACACACCATGCAGCTTGGTTTTTTTTTCAAAAAGTTAAACATCACCATAATCTATCTATCAAATAGTCACAGTAAAAGCATTCATCAGATGATGACTCCATTTAGATGACGTTTCTAAGCCTCCCCTGCCACAAGTCAGGTATTCACAACAAATCTCTCGATAAAATGTTGCAATGCGTATAGAATGGTATATTATAGCTCCCACCCTGTTTCTGCAACAGTCTATTTGCGCGTCATATGATAGCAATAAAAACATTAAGGGTACACAGAGCAGAGTAGTGCGGAGAGGAGAGCACAATAATAGCACTCACTTTTATTTTTCCCAATGAAAGCACCTATCACCAAAAAAAACAAAAATTAGCTAAAGAGCAAGCCCAATTTTTGTGATGTGCTGTGCAATGTGCAACACTGCTACTAAAAATGGCTTTTAGGTGGTTAAATTCTATTTTCATTCGTTTTTCTTCAAGAAAACTCCTAAAAGCTATTATACAAGTGTAAAGTCTGCCGACAGTTTGGCAAGAGAAGAACCTTGAAGTACGTGTCTGCCCCTTGCTGGTTTGAACTCTTGTTTAGTTTTTAATTTATTCATTATTTACTTTTGTTACATTTTACAATAGTCTTTAAAAAAAACCTCTCGGATCATCTCGTAAATCTTCAGCCCGCACCAGAGAGAAAAAGCGCTGCGCGCTAAGTCACTCACTCACTCACTGTCAGATAACATGTGTGTATGGAGTGTGGAGTGCACACGGACGGAGGAGTACTTATCATGGCAATGCAAATGTAAATATTGGTGAGGATGTGTGTGGATTTTTTTTAGCAAAGAGTACATGCATCGTGTAAGCAGTTGCTTGAGTAAACAGTGATTATAAACTGCAGAAAAATATTTTTGCACAGTTTATGCACTACTGCATTTTACTACTTGCTCCTACGAGAAAACCTTTTTTTTTTCTTCTGAAACTGCAACAGTGATTATAGGGATTTACCGCGAATCTTGAAAGGATATTAGCAAAATGTGTGAAGCAATAATGTATTATAATGCATTCGTACTCATTGTTTTCGTCCTACCTCTTCTCCTCTCTGACTAAATCCCTTCAAGTGTCTTAGAGAATACTTTTGTAAAAGGCTTTTGTCTTGCGAGCCAAAAGAGATTCAGCATAAATTGTCTGCCTCATACTACTCTGCCTTTTATTATTGCTACCTATATACCCATGCCCTTTTACAGCGCTGGTTTTTAGGTGCGAATGAAAAGGCAGTTTGCATAAACAATCACGCTATTATGGTAAAAATCGTTAAGAAAACATTATTGTACGTGCTACTGGTATTGTTTACTTTTGTGGAATTCCTGGATTAGGGAATCGCGTGCATGTATAAATAAGAGTTTGTTTTTTGCAATTTTAGGCTGCACAATTGCTAAACCATCCAAAAACAACGCTGGACAATTGTGTGAGAAAATTATTGTTACTGCGTGAGGTGATAGGGAGTATACCTCCGCATAATTCACAATTAAAAATCAT
>JAANSN010001832.1:0-29102 GCA_036850665.1 Dicranocentrus wangi | reverse complement strand
ACATCCTGATTTGGTAAGAGCAGCTTATTACAACTATTATTCAGGCATAAAAATGTCTTCTTCACTTTTTAAAACTTCCAAAAGCATGTTTATGGCACCAGCAATTTTTTTTACATAAGAATGTGATATAAGTTTCCTTCTCCTTACATAAAAGCATGCCACTTTTATATGCGATATGTACTTATGTACATCCAATTCTGTTAAATGAATAATACAATTATTATTCTGGCGATATCACCATTGAGCATATTTACCCATGCAAGCCTCATCCAAACATGGCTCTTGCCTAGACTGCACTACTTTATTTTTTCACATGTAACACACTTTTTACTTCCCATTTTATATGGTCATACAAGCATGAACTCATGTCAATTGAAGATGTTACATGTCAGAGGTATTCATTCATGTTATCTAAAGGATGCACGTTAATTTTCCTGCACACATATGTGAAGAGTATCAATATTCCACGAGGCCATATACGTATATCCAATAACTTCATAGGCTAAGTCCCGCTTAAATATAGCGTCAAAATTCATTCATGCAAAATGAATTCCGCAAAATTCCCACGCTCACTCAAACCTTAAAATACACTACGCGACAACGCTTCTTCAGTGCGATACTTCTTGCAATTAATTTATAGTTTTCGACGTACAATGTGTATCCTTTAATCTCACTGTTTATTACTGTATTTTTCAATACATTACATGCATAATATTTTAATTTGTTGATCTACCGTTTGATAACAACATTTTCCTACTGTATGGCTGGCTTGTCATTTTGTCGGGTGTCACATCTTCACCACATTAAATAAGTATATGTGAAAAATCACACACGACACGCTCGCTCTTAAAGAATACACGATGCGGTACTGCGAATGAGGGAGAAGTTAAGTACGATTCGTGTGACTTGATAGTTATTCATATAATCAGACAAAGATAGCACTAAGCAGAACAATGCAAAATGCAATAAAGCCCACCAGAAGTCACAACACAACTGTACGTATTTTGAACTGCAGCAGGCTCCGACTATCTTGTGTAATCTAATCTTCTTCCTCTCCAAAGTACCACCACCTCCGTAGTTCCCCCACTTCCTTCCTTCCTCTTTCATTATGGATTTTTTGTGAATATTCATACCACATAACATGTCAGATGCCAACGCGTTTTTTCGTGATTACGCAAGTTTTTCAGACTTACATACAGCCCACGCAGTTACATGTACATCGTCGTCGTCGTCGTCGTCGTGCTTCCTTTAATTAAAATAGTCCAAAAAATTTTCAATGGGAAAGCGTGTAAGCCTATTAACCCAACATTAATTTCTCATCAAAATCCAAACATGATCATAATGATAAATGCTTACAATCCTTTGTTCTATTTCAGTCATCATGTTTTCCTTGTTAATGATGAATAAGGAATAAATATTGAGCACGTTGTTTCGAAGGATGAGGCAATATTAAGTAAACGGCATGATTTGCGAAGCCTTCGATCTCTTTCACGATTAGTGTTTCTCCAAAGTGCAAAAATACGAGTGCAAAGTATTTCAAAAGTAGGTGGTGTGTCCATTTTAGTAAACAAAGGCAATGAGACAGCGGCACCTGAAACTTTCCTTCAGGAACAATAAGCCAGGATAAGAATATACAGCACATACGTGCACCATGCTGATTTGCAGAAATGCTAAAGATTGGCCATGCTCGCACAGATTTAATTTTTAAACCTGAATTGAAATAAGAGTCTCTACACAGGTGAATGAAACAAAGGCGACCGCTTCGCCTTATGAAACTGTCATGTTTTAAATCACATTTCGTATTTTTATGCCCTCCTTGTAGGCCTGATTATGTATCTGCTTTGCTGACGAACAATTAAAAATTATCGCAGTTTAGAGAGTCCCCATCGCACAGTATGCATGAACAAGCAAAACTTTTTAGCTTAATCATCCCTGAAATGTTTGATGCAGAATGGGAACCAAATCGAAATATGAATCAAGTAGCAAACAAGCGAGGCCGGCTGCTGTATCCCGTGTTAAAATCATAAACTGAAACTTGGTAGAAGATTATAAAAAAAGGAATTCAAATAAGTTCTGTACAGGTTATAGAGATCTGCTGTAAGAAAACCACTCTTACTTTCATTCACGCCGTGCCATGCAAGTAAAACTGGATTGAATAAATTGAATTGCTTGTGGCATTGCTTGAAATTAGTATGGCGTACATCTATCTAGGTAGCGCCTTACCTTCGCTTAAATTTTCAGTCACAACAGCAAACCTTTGTTCGGGACCTGTTGCCATTCACTGCTCATCAATGTTGTCAATTATTTGCATTATGCCAATTAAAAAGCCTTTATACACTTGATTTGCTATTGCGATGCGATCGATTGGAAATGGGAGATCGTGCTAATTGTTTACCACATATGCTAAATCAGGCTTGTAATAGGACAGATGACCCACCTTAACCAGAACTTTCTACTTTTCGCAGAATTCTAAATACGTAGTACTACATGTATAATGGAGTGATAAACTTTATGCAAACAGTATGCATAAATCATGTAAATAGTAAATAGTTAGATTAAATTACATACTTCATTAAACGTTCAAACCGCCTCAGTTATCAAGTTACTGCTTAATTGTTGTCTGTAGGTTTACTAGAGAAATGCCGTGGTCTTTTAGCAAACACTTTATGCAGAATTGTAATAATACGTGCGTAACACGTGTATTTGGCGTTTTGCGTTCCGAATGTATCCGAGCTCGCGTTTGTTCGTTAGTGTATCACCAATATCAATATGCTATGAATTTTATTCTTGCGAATGAATATACCCAGTAATTTCATTTTCGTTTTTAACGGCATAATAAGTTAACCGTGGGATGTAAGATAATTTTCTGTCAAGGCTATCATATGCAATACATGACGTGGTTGTGTAAGGTGTATAAAATAATCAACATACTTAAACGACTAAAAGTAACGCCTACAGAAAATAGTGAATAATTCGATCATCTATTTTACTTGCTCTCTGACTAAACTCCACTCCACCATTTCCACTTCAATCCAACGACAAGAAGTTCTAACTTACTTTGTTTATTTCAAGTTTGTATTTTTCATATGCATACGGCATCGCATGCACCTGTTTGTAAGTAATAGTATATTGGTATTTATTTACCCACGATAATGCATAAATTATCAACTTGTCACCTTTACGTGAGTTCCCACCATGTTAATCCATTGGTATCATAAGACAACTATCGCCGTCGCTTGCATTTTAAGCCTAAAGTCCACACGGCGCTAAAAGTTGAGAATGACGTTATCGCTAGTCCTTTTACTGAATCTTTAAATCTCATAAATTACTAATTATCAACTTTTGCAGCTTGTAAGCCTTGTTACCAGTTAAGCACGGTTACCTAAATGCGTCTGTCACCAACAATAAAACACTAATTAAACGCTTATCGCACGCAAAATGCAGAGCATAAAGAATAAATTCAGTTTTAAATGTTCATTCCTTTTTTATTGTTGAATCTTGTGTCATTCTCAGGAGAATGTTTTTATTAGTCCCATGTTCCATTGAAACGAATTAAAATATTGATGGTGAAACTTACATTATGTAAGAATTATAACGTAATATAATAATATTGTTGTTACACTTGTCCTACCCCAGAGACACAGATTGACAACAAAACACATGCATAAAATGCTTTCAAGCCTGTTTGTAATCTTGCTATGATTCACGAAACCCACCGTCATAGCTTTTTTCTTGTTGTCCAATCCGTTGCGAATCCGTGTGATGGATACAGACAGATAAAGCTCAGATTAATGAAAAAATAAAACAATGAACTGAATCACAAATCACAATGCCAAAATCCAAACATACGGGAGACATATAATGCAAGGCAAGAGACGTGAACAATCGTGTTATACATTTCAGATCATAAATGCATTTTTTGAGTTACATTTCTTTTTGACATGCATTAATCTAAGTATGTATATTTATATGAGAGAAAAAATGTAATATGTCTTTGCATACGTCGGTATTCGCCGTGATATCGTGAGTAGCGAGCACTTAAGCCAGCCGGTGTGGNGTCGGTATTCGCCGTGATATCGTGAGTAGCGAGCACTTAAGCCAGCCGGTGTGGTATTTTTCTCTTGATTTTGTTCGGATGACGTTGCGTGAGAGTAAGTGACTGCGAACTCCACCCTTTTCGTCAATTTGCAACTCATCATCATCATTACTGCGATTCATATGAGTTGTGATGAATAATGTGACACTAGAAAAGACCACACAGTTCACGAATTTACAGTATAGGAATTCCTGATTATTCCTATACATTGCATTATGCAAATCAGTTTTTCGGAATAATAGAATGGATTCATTTTCGCATTGGTCCATTTATTAATGCAATAACCGGGGGATCCTCTTACTTTCTATATGTAGAAAAATCTTGCGTATATTTATGTATCATATGCTTCGGTTGTGTAGTCTATTAATGTGAATTGCGTATTTCGTACACACCGAATGATTATTTTAATACACCCAACCCAAGCCCACAACCTTTAATTTCTGGATGAGCGCATATATCTGTATAATGTAAGATGAGTGCAAAATTCATAAAAATTGAAGAGCTTCCTAGTAAAAAAAATACGTAAACATATTGGACGTCATCAATACGTTCAGGCTGATGGAATTATGGGATATCAATCAGTCAGTCATACACATGCAAATCGTATCGGCACTTGCAACTCATCCAAACACTTTTCCGCGTTGTGTAAATGAAACTGCATAATAAGGATTTCGTTAGTGTCAAATCGATGCAACCTAGCATACTGCATATCCCCAACCGATCTAACATTTGGGATTTTACTGCAAAAATCATGGTCATTAACAACATGACGAAGTGATCTAAGCGAAGAAGAGTCTGCATATCCCCAACCGATCTAACATTTGGGATTTTACTGCAAAAATCATGGTCATTAACAACATGACGAAGTGATCTAAGCGAGGAAGAGGGATGATGTGATTACTAATCACAATCTCATCAATTCGTAATATTTTATATGGTTTTCATGAATTCCGTTCCTGATTTTACAGCTTCACACTTTCATGTAAGGATATTTAGGTGATTTCCCCCTCTTGTCTACGCATGCACGAATTGCAAGAAAGGTTTTCCGCACTTAAGAGATAATTAGCTACCCATTCGTTTCCTTGAAACCGTCGAGTGGTTACTCAAATGTTGTTTTTCTGGATGTAGTCATTCACCCACGCAAATTCTAGGAGTATTTGTTGATTAGCTGTCATTCTTGGAATATGGCAGGAATAGGTTTTAGCAAGCTAAAGGATAACATCGTCTTAGCAGATTATACTTTACTGAACAAAATTCTGAACCACTTCTGATACATTGGTTGCGTATATTCGTAGATTTTTTGCCTGCCGAGTAATAATGGCGAATTCAGCTGGCATTTATGTTTCCCTTGCTCACCTTCCCAAATATGGAGCACATTTGGATTTAAAAAGTTCAGTTTTTGTTTCATTTTTTGTCCATACTTACACCGTATAATCAAACGAAATTAAGTCATCCACAGGCAATTTTGGACAGGACTGATGGACACTCGCCATTTAGGTCTGACGGACTTTTCATGTGTCATATACAAGATCCAATAACGTCTATGAATGACTGCACTGCAACCAGTCGTACAGTTTGGCTTCGGCTTAGGAAAAAATATCGGTACATCTTTGACTCAATTTGACTACATAACGTGGCATATACTTACATTATAGTGACGGTATACAAAAGGACGGCATATGATGTGGTGCTCGCTGCAGCATACTTCTCCCCTATTTTTTGTAGTATACCCAGATAAGAAACGAATTGAATAAAATGTGGGGTACGGTGTATAAAATGACTGTCTAACAAAAAAATTTATGTGCTGCCCTATTCCTTAAATAGAATATGAATTTAAGTCATCCACAGGCAATTTTGGACAGGACTGATGGACACTCGCCATTTAGGTCTGACGGACTTTTCATGTGTCATATACAAGATCCAATAACGTCTATGACTGCACTGCAACCAGTCGTACAGTTGTTTGGCTTCGGCTTAAAGCAAAAAAATCGGTACATCTTTGGCTCAATTTGACTACATAATGGCATATGCATATAGTGACGGTATACAAAAGGATGGCATATGATGTGGACACTCGTTTCTGTTTTCTTCAGCATAATTCTCTCCATTTTTTTGTAGTATACCCAGATAAGAAACGAATTGAATAAAATGTGGGGTACGGTGTATAAAATGACTGTCTAACAAAAAAATTTATGTGCTGCCCTATTCCTTAAATAGAATATGAACTAAAATAAATTAAGATAAACACTGGTTGGGAATCCAATTATTCATTCGTAGTCAGACTGTTTAGGTATATGCTTCAGTAAATAATATTCATTTTTGTATCATCCTTCTGATCATCTTCTTTTCATCCCAATCCAACTAATACTACTAATAGTCACCGCCTTTGGAGCATGAGCATCAAATAGCTCTTTTTGGAACAACCTTCTTGATACACTTTTATGAGTAATTTCAAAGTGGGAATAAGGGTAGGAATTTGTTGTGCCCTGTCCGAATCATTTCGAAGGCGTGATTAGAAACTCCTATTGTCGAACAAAGTAGATTATGGTTAATCAACCCCAACAGCCCCATCAATTCGGATTATATGAGCGTCTAATTATAAGATGTTGTTATTATGAAACGTATGAATTACTGCTTTTACAGAATCCTAGTGAACTTCAAGCTTTATAGATACAGTTTTGTTTTCGTTTCAAGCTGTCCCCAGATACATTACTTGTTACTTCGTGTATTACATCTCGCAGGAATAGGAATTCCATGAAGATTTCTAGTCATAGATAAAAGTGTGTTTTTGATTGGCACTTTTGTCAAGAGAAGCGTAGGATGTGAAAAGGAATGCAGAGAATTAATCATCAGATATGAACAAGGAAGAACTTTTATGATTACTTTGGTGTATGCACTTACATACCTTACTTTTTTATGATAATTGTCAGGTTAGGGTTACTCTCGTAATCGACAATCGTAACCACCTGTTATGACTTATATGTGCATACCAATTTTGAAAGCATTGCTTTATGTATACGGGTACATACTGTCGGGGTCAAAGGAATGCAGAATGTGGGCTATTGAGTCAAGAAGTAAAAATGCCTCAATTCATTCGTATTCTTTGTGTAATCTTTCAGCAGTTATATACTGACAAGTGACAACTTTAGTAGACACAAGACACAACCAGAGTACCTAACTATATATTTTTATGATGTTATTCTTCCTTCAGGATATTTAAATACGTTTCTTCGTGGTGTCTTTGTGAGTTGGTTTGTACGAAGATGCGATGGTATATATGAGTAAGTGCTTATTTAAGCGAGTAAGGTTTATATTTTATAACTAACCTCTAGGTACACTTGCACTTTTAGTAAGAATGTGTGAACAATTCTGTATATATATTGTATGTTACATTAAACATTTTTTTGGGTCTGTTAGTGAAAACTTTTATACTGGCTCCGGCTCAAACTCACATTAAAAATTAATATTTTGAATGAGACGTAGGAAATGAGGAATATTAATGAGTAAACTCAAGGTTAATAAGACCTTTGCGCGTTGATTTATATGTATTTTACCATATTAAATTACTCTGTAGAGTGCTTCAGTGTGGCAGTAGACTTCAGCTGCGATGTTTAATGGGACTCTGAAGATTCATGAATTTCATGATTCATTCAATTCACATTCACACTAACCTTTCTTCTGTGACTGGAACAACTACAAGCTCGGATGTGCGGTAACGTCATTTCTCTCAGTTTATCAATCAATGTTTTTCTAACCAACTGACCATTCAAATTGAAAAGCCTTATTTTTGATTCATAAATTCATAGTGTATTGAAGCAGAGCTTTTAAACGGAGAAAATAAATGCGTATCTTTATAAGATGCTGGATTAAGTATTAACAAGTAAGAGATTTTGATATGCATCCATATTTATTTATCTCACTACTCCCAGAGTTGTAAGATATACTCGTACTTCTTTTTTAATATATGTTCACCTTTGACCTTATAATCCATACACTGATACTATAACCAGGTACATACTAGATACACCCCTTTTGAATTGACTAATACATTCTCATTTACATTAATAGGTAAGTATACTACAGCGAGCATCTTTTTCTGTATCTAAATTTAATTCGGAGGAGGTTATAGTTTAAAAGTGCACAGCACATTTCATTGTATCCCTCCCTGCATGCATCTACACTATCCGCTATCAAGCTACCTATTTGTAAATAAAGGGCGCATTTTGAGTGAAATTAGTGGCTATTAGCATATTAAAGAAGTACTAACTTTAGCATTTAAACTGGGCGAGTTGGAATTGTGTCAGTTGTATGATATCTGCCATTAGTAGTAACATACCTGAATTGAATCAGTCTTGAAATACAAAGTAGAATGTAACCAAAAGTTTGTTGTTAAAAAGTATTTAGTTTATCCAATTCTCTGTTATACGCTCATTATAATCATGTCACGGAAGCTGTTACTGACAACGTACTGCATTTGTATCTTCCTAGTATCACTACCATCAGTATTCAGCTTATTCGGTAAAGGTAAAATAGTTACTGCCCATATGAATCGAATGCTTCGTGTCTCTGCACGAACTTGGTTATATACGGCATGACTCCATGAAGAAACCTCAGTAATCAATTTTCACAACTCCTTAACAGACACCAACAATGGAAACGCACTTCCTATTGACGAGCAAATGGCCGCAAAAGTGCGTGCCATTATCAAACACTTTAAGCAAGACGATCCCCGCGGCATTCCTTCAGGAATGGGAGATTTCATCAAAGACCCAATGCCAATCCCAAACCTTGAACAGTCTTTCTCCGGAACCAAAATGAAATTTGAAGACTTGAATTTGTACGGGCTGAGTACATTCAAACTGGATTATGCTCGAGCACTTGTATCGGATTTAAAGGTGCGTTTCTCCCATAAATTTTCATCTTTATTACAAACCCCCACAATATGCACGTTGCACGACTGACTTTTCATTAAGATCATGCTCATTCTAACATGTTTTATCCAAAAAAGTAAAAGTAATTCCAGCTCATTTGATTGAACGTGCATGAGTCGGACTCAAGTCTTTTCAAAGAAAATTACACACGTTGTGAACAAGTTGTTTTTGTATAATGATATGTATGCTTTTGTAGATTGCCGTCGGCTTGTCACTAGAAGAGCTTCAAATTCTCGGAAAGTATCAAATGTCTGCATGGTTCTCCCGTTCAAAGGGAAACTGTAATATCACAGTAATTCAAGTTGCAGTTGAGGCTGCAGTGGATTTTTTTGTCGATCCGGAAGGAATTCTTCAAGTTGAGAACATTGCTGTGGATGTCAAGTTCAATGATATAAAAATGAATTTTGAGAATTTGGGGTTCATGGGCTCTATCTTCCAGGTACATATGTTGTTTTCCTTACTTGTTTAATAAAACACAAAAATGCTTTGTGCACGCTACTGCTATGCTCAAGTTCCCGAAGGCAATCAAGATAATGTCAATTTTCGTGTTTTTATCTAATTCTACAATTATTATTCTGCTGTGCATGTATGCTTTTTTGGTAATTGGCTATTTACAAATAACAACGGGACGTGCTAAGTGGGACCAAACCAAGTGGCAGAGTATCTTGGTATACCAGTGACTCGTGACGTGATGTTCGCAATAATTGCAATTTGGATGACAATGACATTGTAGTTTTATCACTGTTATTACTGCATTTTGTTTAAATATGAAATGAAATTTTCAATTTCCCTCATTTCACTGAATTATGTACATGCAATATGCGTTCATGAATTTATTATTCAAGAGCATCACTTCAAATTCATAAACATGTGGCGTCAGACTGTTAATTACGTATTCCGCATTTTTATTGATACATAGCGTCTCGTCATCGCTTCTGTCAGTGCAATGATGAAGATCGCATTTTTCTGTAATTTATTATGATTATTGTAAATGCCTTTTGTAAGTATACGTTTTCAATACAACTTTTGCGGTCTGGTTGTTCTTGTAGTTGTAGCCCTTGAAAAAAAGACATTTGCTTAAAAAATTTGCTTTGTTTTGCTACTTGATTTCATGATCTTATGCACCTGATGGGATCTAAAAGCATTTACTCGTTTTCGTGCGCACAAATCCATGGTCAGTGAAGTAACTCATCAGATAGATTCGGGAATATTCGCGTGAAACACCATATTAGCCAGTTTTAGCTGTTATTATTAATTAAAGCTAACAATCATTAAGTATAGCACGTAGTGTATGGTCCTCCGCTATAATTTCAAGACTCTATAAGGTTCCTAAATCTTCCTGGAATCACAGGAAAAGTATGTTTTAGAAAACGACAATTTACATGGGATTTTCGAGCAGTTTGCATAATTTAGTCACGAACTTATACTAATTTATATTTGATTCTACTAAAATCATGAATGAAACCTTAGCCACACCACACATATACGTGTGTTTTGCACTTGCGACACACCATCAATCAATCGCCTCTCCACGTCTCTACCCTATTATTACCCGTCCAATTACCATTTCTTCTTTACATTCCATATAAATCGTAGCATAGATAGGCGTTCGAACTAGCTCTTTGAATTATACTTGACGACAATTGGCCAGTTTTGTGCAATTCCCAGTGTTTGAAATTGCTTTCGTTGAGCAACTTTTTTCGTTCAAAGTAAAAATTAGCGTACTAACTTTGTTTGCGAACCAATCGAGGTACCTAACTTAATCCATGCCTGTTGTGTAGTAATAATAAGGGGTTGATTTCATATCTAAGTCTCGTTTTTGTGAAATAGCTGCTTGAGAAATGTGCTTGATTACCGTAACTGATAATGATTTGGTTTGGCACGTTTACGTTACTTTCATTGATGTGCTGATTTTGTTTTGCAGGGGATGATCAATTCAGTGGGATCCTTCATTTTTGATAGCGTTAAACCCATGATATTATCTGAGGCTGAGTCAAGGGTCAGGCGTGAGTTAAACGATCAAGCACGAAGCATGCCACAACGATTTCCCAACTCCATTACTCCAGTTGATATGGTCCTTGCGACTGCACGGTACGATCAGGGGAATCTTACACAGCTAATCAATTTCTTGTAATTTCTAATTTAATAACATGCACGTGTGTATAATTTTTCCATGATTTGATTTGCAGAGTATATATTCGAGACAAAAACCTGGACCCCTTTATTTTACCAAATTACACATGGACAAAATTTGATTTAGACCAAGGTGAGCTTACTGGCTTATCCAGTATCCATCGAACTGGTCCGATCGCTGTGGAATTTGAGGAGAATATAATCAAAATTACAATTAACGTGGGCGCAGAGAACTTGAAGGGTAAGTCGAGGTCATTTTTGAATTGAAGTAGTAAACCCATTCATCATATGCAAATCAAAGAATATTACATACCTATACGCATGCTAAGGCCAAGTAAACAAATCTAGAGAATACACGTAGGAACCATATTCGCATTTCCTCAAGTCTGTCATAAAACTAAACTACATACTTTTTTTATCGTGCTATTGCCAAAATTGTCCGTTGTCTCCTGCTGTTTTCTCTTATCACTTTTTTCCTAAAATCATCTCGTCTTTCGGTCATTATGCACACATTTGATCCCACAAAGAAGGATCAAGCGTATTTGCCGATCGAAAGCGTGAGTACGTGTGATATGATTGAGCGCAAGCAATACCAACAGACAGATAGAAATGAATAGGTAAACCACATTTCCATATATATTATATGAATAGATCTACGTGTAATGTGTAATTTATACAATGATGTGATGATACTTCCTGGAATATCAATATCCAGTTACAACGAGGAGGATAAAAAAATGCAATTAGTTTAAAATGGTTTTTAAATGGAGTGTGGACGGTTACACAAGTCCTGTAGTTGAACTGAAAACTGAAGAAGAACTGAAGATGCGTTTTTAATACAAAGTGGGTGATCGTGCTGTCATATATTTTTCATGTGTCAAAGATAAAATGAAAAATTGCATTGATATTGTTAATATCAAAGAGATTAGTGTGGATGGCCAAAGGCTGGGCGACTTTGTGATTTTGTGATGTGATATGAAATCCGACTGCCTAGGTATGTATGTAGGTATAGTAGGCAACAAAAACATAATGATGGTGTGTGGGTGGACAGGTACAACATCAGACAGCACATAATATTTGATTTGCAAATGCAGGAAATCACAGCGAACATGATTATAATGTATTCATAGTATATAATGTCTGTAAACTTATTGATTTTGTAATGATGTTTACTTTTTTCCCATGTGCCGTCCCTTATTTCTGAATAATGGAATCAGGAAGATACAGGTGGACATGCAACCTAGTCAGAGACTTCTATTCCTTTAGTGGCACCGTAGATTTTAATCTCGAATACATAACAGCAGCAGTTAAGGTGGGACAGCCTGCTAATCTGGACAAGAAGGTTACTATCGACGAATTAGATTTAGAGATGGGTAACATTGCTGTTCTCTCGGATGGAGTTGGAACGATGGATTACGTGATAGAGGCTTTCGTAAATATACTACCAAACTTATTGCGGAAACCAATAATTGATGCTTTGGAAGATCCTCTCAGAGATTTTATTCAAGAAGAAGTTCGCAAGGCGTTGGATATTGAAGCTGAAATTGAGCAGAGACTTCCACCATCGGAGCAATAGCGATTAACGATTTTGTTTTTAGAGTTGACTTGGATTGCCAAGCAAAGTTGAACCAAATGCTACGTTTTATTTTAACCTTAACTCCTTTTGTAAATATACTTGACCTTTATCCTTGCATAAGTAATTATTTTCTCATAAGCAATTTGCTTTGTGAATAAGATGGAAGAGCAAAACAAAACGTTACGATGACCGAATTTCCTCAATAATTTATAATCAACCCAATTCTCTGCTTGTTAATTACGTGTGTCGTTTATGTCTCAATATGGATGGAGCGATCAACTTGTGGGTATGCACTTGTGTACATGTTTTTATGTTGGTTTAGTAATTTAATGGTTTCATCCCATGTTGCTTATTTTACGTAGGTGGGGAGTGGAGACTCATTTAATGATATTTTAAGTACAAATGCATGTGTAGAGCAACGTTTCATATATTATACAAAAAGTACATGGACCTTATGCGCTATATGTGTCAATAAATATTTCACTTTCATTTCTTTATTCACGCCTCCTCCAAACATATATGGTGAAATCAAGGCCATCTGCCTGTATGTACAAGTTACACTGAGAAAATAGTTGAATATGACTTTTCCTGAAAAACTACCTCGAAACGACTGACTGATGCATAAAATTCTTTTTATATAACGGAAACTTTTGATTTCACATATTGCAAATCGAATTAACTATGAGTTTGTTGTACAAAATTTTTAGCGTCGAGGACACTTCCGATGTATTAAAGAGCGACAACGAGATGAGGTGAGAATCTGCCCGAGCAAATAACCCTATTATTTTACAAAGAAAGAACCCAGCCCTGAGCCCAGATACAAAATAGCGAACATGTCTGCTATAACCTTGCATGTTTTAAGACCCCTTCCATTGAACACTCGTTATACTAAAATCCCAATTCAAAACCCTTCGGTTTGAAAGTTTTTCAAGCATTTGGTATCAAGAGATAGGATATTAGTATTAGCTATATAAATATATAAGTACTTAACACATACATGAAGGAATTTATATTTATCATAATAAACCAAATAAAACTCGTAGTTCCTACATGCTGGGAAATGAAGATGAAGAGCTGCTTGGACTTATAGTATTAACGGTTTTGGAAAAATCCGTGAAATCTGTAAAAACTAATCCATAAAAACAAGTCATAAATCATCAGATTACTTTTGTTCAGTCTAAGTCATCATTACGGTAAAATCATCAAGCGTTAATGCAATGCAGTGGCTGAATAAACAACATGCAAATAATAACATAATCATTGCTAAATTGCCCGAACTTCACCTATATTACTGCCTGCCTGTTTATAAATCACAAACTCCACCAATGTTTTTCTGGAATAATCGAAGGAAAATGTGAGGGTACATATATAAACATCATCATCTCCAGCCTTTGGTTTATTCATTGTCGTGGCATGGAATAGTATGCCAATTTAAGTCTGTTAAAATGAAAAACGAAAAAACCCAAACACTGCATCTGCTCTTATTGGCAGTAGCAATATTAAATTTTCCATTTTCTTCATTTGCTCAACGTAACATAGACCCAGAAATTCAGAGACAAATTGATGATTTCATTCAAAATCTATATTTACCTGCAAGCCAAATTTCTGGACTAGGCTTGGCCATTTTTCAAAATGACGGAGAAGTCCTATACACAACTGGATACGGGCTTGCCGATCAAGAGAAAGGAATTCCAAACGGAAATGATACACAGTTCCTCATAGGTTCAGTGACAAAGGTTTGAAATTTATGTTTTTCTGTATGTAACTAAATGCCTTGATTACTCAGGTAAATTTTCGCCTTTAGAGTTTTACCTCGATGGTTGTTATCAAGCTTTTGAATGAAAAATTTCCCGAGTTGGGAGAAGCTGCGTTGGACACACCAATCCGAAAATTACTCCCACAAGTAAACTTCACGTTAAATGACAGGTAAGTCATTTAAAGTCCTCCATATCGGATCACCTTTTTAAAAATCATGTTACCTATTATTTGTAGATTCCGCTCCGAGGAAGCGACCTTCCGGGATTTACTAGCGCATCGTATGTGCATTTTCAGAGATGACTTTCAACTAGTTGCTGAACCATTTAATACTTCTTCAGCCGAGATTGTATAGTAAGTGACGACGTTGCGCTACAAATGCGATGTTTTCCACATGAATGCAAAATGAATGTACTGTTGCAAATTGTCAATTAATTCTTTGGGATAGTCGGGAGAGGTACGCTCCACAGATATGTGGAGTTCGAACGGAATTCCAGTACAATAATCAAATGTTTGTGATGGCTGGCGAACTAGCAGGTGTACTTGCAAACCGCCCCTTTGAAGATTTAGTAAGCATTCCTTTATTCAGTTATCCTTTAATAGTGGCGAACAGGATCATAACTTTTTAAAACTATGAATAGATGCAAGACCTACTAACTGAAATTGGGATGCTTAATTCAGCATTTGTGAAGAAAACGGATGACTTTTCAAATATGCCATTGCGTGCGCAGCCATATTATGTTATGGATAATGTTAGTCATCCAATCAACACCGACCTTATCAAGTACGTAAACACGAAATGTTTGGCAAAAATTACAATCATTTGACAAGTGGAATATTATACGGCTACACATGCTTCGAAAATTTTCACTAGACGACTTCCATTAAACAATGCAGCAGGTGGTTTGTATGTCCCACCAAATGACATGGTCAGATACATTCGATTTCACTTAAACCTCGGCAACATTGATAACAAACAAGTTATACCTGAGGTAGTAGAAATTACCTGCAAAACTTCGTTTTTAATCACAGCGAAATTGCGTAATTGCTTACACATTGCTTAATTAATTTGTAATACTAGGATTATTTAATGCTTTCTACTTTCTAGAGTGTCATGCGGTGGTTCACAAAACCAGCTATTATGATGCCTGTCGCGGTCTATAAGTCCGAGGATACAGATCGAATCATAAATTCATTTGCGTACGGTCTAGGAGCAATGTTAGCTTCATATGACGGCTGGGAATTAGTGCATCACGGTGGATACTTTCCCCCATACAGCAGTTTCTTGTCGTTTTTCCCCGACCAAAAGCTAGGCATTTACACCAGCGCCAACCATGGACCGGCTTACGTTGACTCAGCAGCTATTCATGTATTTATTTTTGAAATCCTAAGAGGTGCTGAAAATGCAAAAGAGAAAGCTATGAAAGTCCTGGAACAATATAAAGCCAAGGCCATAAATGAAAAAAGTCAAAAGGAAGTACTACGGGCAAACTTCTTACAGGAAAAGAAATTGTCTGGAAAACAGCAAAATCCGAGCGATATCGTCGGAGAATACGGGAGTGGAATGTCAGGTAGCCTAAATTATCTATTCAGATACTGACAAGCAAGGCGATGGTTCAATAAAAGCATTATCGTAATCATGTTTAAGGTCAAGTTGAAATCTTCGAGAAGCAAAATGAAGAAACGAACGCCACTGGGGTCTACTTAAGTTATGGAAGGTGGGCGAAGGGGTGGGTTGAAGCTGTCGGAGATGACGCATTCGTAGTCACATGGGATACGGATATCCGACAAGACGACTTCGCAGGAGGTCTTCGAACCAGCGAAATGTATTTGACGGTTAATAATGGAACCCTTGAGTTGCTCACAGCTCTTCCTGACGGATGGATGTCTAGAGGAAAATTTCAACTTGGTGTCAGTCTGGACAATCTTCCGCCTGTTCCGTGGAGTCCTGAAAGTTGTGGGCCAGAGTAGAATCAAATCCACATTCGACAGCTATATGCCCTCGATTTCTGACATTTTAGTGATAATTAAAACTGTTTCGGGAAGACAAATTTAACCTACACTTCATTTATTTTTGAATGAGTTAATTCTATTCAAACATTTGCTACACGGATTTAATATCTGTAACTAATCTTGACAGATAAATTATTTGTTGTTATTCCAGAATAGCTAAACTAATGCTGTTGAAATTCGAATTACCGATAACTATTATTCCAGCTATAGTAATAGAAAATCGGATAGCCCCTATCTTCTTCTTCAATCTTTTTAGGGTATTGTGTAAATGAATTATAAATATATACATACATATAAGGCTATAATAAAGCTTGATAAAAGCACTTAAATCTACCAGGCATATATTTTCGACAAACTCATATTCATACAGTCATTCAATCATACATTATCATTATCAATCATCATTTATATACGTTACCCATAATGACCTAGGAAGATGACAACTAGCCACCAGTCGCTGTATACTTCAAAGCAGTAGCAGTCATTTACAATTACACTTAGTATACTAATTACCAATAACCATAATCAGATTGTACTTTGAGAAGTTTACGATGCGAGCACATCTTCAATTTGTACATCTTTATGTCGCTCAGAGCCAACTAGGAGTAAAGATACGACTTGATTCAAGCTAAAATTAATGAATATTAAAGGGGTACTTTTGTCCACAAAATTCATCATAAAGTTGATTTTGAGTGGTGTCAAACTCCAAGACATTTTCTTCGTCCAGTGCTTACGTCTATAATTGGGTTCATTCCTAAACATGCGGACAAGATCAAACGAGTGCTCTAAAACATTGGCTGCCTTTGTGTTCATAACGAGGATACAGAGCAATCCGTCCAAAGCTACTAGAGGAAAGTACGAGAAACCCGGCATGGGAATTTTGTCATGAAGCCTGATACAGGAATACAGACAAAAAATCAATAGCGTAGTCATTCCTGAAAGCAAAAGAGGAAAGTATTGTTGTCGAAAACATGCATTTAATTGTTTCTCCATAATTTGAAGTCTTCTGTACAAGAGCAGGGTTTCTCCAAGTGGTCCTCTACATTTGCTCTGGATTTTCCTGAGTAAACAATAAAGAAAGTAAATTAGATGGGCAATAACATTACTTATGCATGCGACGATTTCATAGACTAGTGCCACAAACGGAAACGAGAAAATACTTTTAATGATGCAATGTAACCGAAACTGCCGGAACAACATGGGCTAAAGTACTTGATCAGATACTATTATTTGGATGGTTCGTATCAAAGCATAAAATCAACTGTATTGATTAGATTTAGGAGGAAATTGAGCCATTTATAACCAGCTAACAATGTTTGCTGGCCCAATTTCAATATTTTAATTCTTCATGACGGCGCAGTAAATTGCAAATATTAAAAATAATAATTGTGAGGTTCAGGTGGATCTATTTCGATTTAGGAATATGCGATGCTCTGTCTTTGAAATACATAAAATTCAAACTTGCATAATATGGATTTTAACGTTATCGGTTTATCGCCCTCTTTGCTAAAAGCAATAACTAATTGTCTGTGCATTGCGATAGGTCTGGCATTTTCCAACTAAAAGTCACGATCCATCCAGGTATGATATTAAGCCTAAGTGAAAGAAGTAACTTATAAACGGACAAAATGCAAGGATATGGGGTGCGGTGAGGTGGGGGGCATAGGGCGACTCTATTTTGCCACTTACGTCAGTTATCTCTATAAACATTACTTGTATATACGAGATACACTATAAAGAGTGCAAGAACTATAATCATTAGTGCATCGATTTTTCAATCAGAGGTATAATTTAAATATTATGGAATTGTCTAATTGCCTAATCTTTGGTTATAATTTTGCATAAACGTACGATGGAATATACGTGCACGTGCACAAGCAAGCACAATTTGCCTTGACCTTTACCTCTTGATAAATTCGATGTAATCATGAAGACAACTGACACTCAGGAAAAACAGGCCGAACATTGTAAAAACCATTGGGAGAACCCTGAAATCGACACATGTAAATCATAGATTCTAATATTTCTGATTTTGAAGATGTCGAAACATTCAGTCGTCATCGATGAGAATCAAATTGGTGAATATTTTTAGGTTGTGTTACTCACATGTCCAAATGCATCCAAAAGTTTGCAATGCTGATGGCAAGATGTAATGACCACGACGTAACAATGCAGTGATTGTCAATGTATTTAAATATGTAGGAGCCAATGAATGGGGGCTGGCAAGGATTTGCCAAAAGAATAAGAAACACCAGCGCCGGAACCGACAAGCCAGTTATCAATCCAAAGATGAGCAGTGCTCTCTGCGATTTTGCAGCCCTGTTGAGCAATCTTGCAAGTACGCCGTCTGGATCCTCGTTCCGTTTCACAACTTGAGTGACGGAAATGTTAATTAATACAATGTTAAAATTAGTTAATACAATGTCTATACCATTAGAAACAAGATTAATGCCACAATATTTAAGTTTCAGCATATACCTCGAATGTTTTCCTCAAAGGAGAAATTGGCGTTCATCAGTTTTACAATTTCCTTTTCATGCATCCAAGCGAACACCCTTAAACCATTACAAAGCACATATCCAGCCGTAAAATAGATTGCGAGCATCTTGTACGAAACTCCAAACTTTGCCATGTCTCTAGACACTAAACTCCAAACGAGGAAGATATTGTGTATGATGGCAATGGCCATGTGTAGATTGAACTGGTATCGTCGTGGTTTGGATTGGACCGTTTCAAATTCATTGGTTTTCTTATTCCAGCAAAATGAAATCGATCGGATGGCGCTACATAAACCAAGATGAAGTTTAAAGTAGCGAATTACTTCCTTCCGGAACATTGTTGGACCACTGGCGTTTGGGGATTCTGCCATTTTTAGCAATCGGGCAGCACCGATAAAGCCGTTTGTGGCTGATACGAATTTGTTTGGAGATATCTGAACTTTGGAATCCTTTGTGTGGTCACTAGACTCGAGTGCTTCAGCTTCAGTGACTCCACTAGCGTTCCTTTCACTACCAATAAAGTTTTGGTATTGCTGATGACAGTTACAATGGTATTGTCTTTGCGCGTCCATCATGATGATGTCGAATATTGTTGGAGAAAGTGTAGCTTTGAAAGTCCGGAATCACACTGGAAACTATCCCTGGGAATCTGATGGATATCCAACTGTTAAAAATGGTTGGTCTGAAGTTTAGCAGTTACGCTACCATTTAATCGCTATTATAATGCCTATGACGTTTTATTTTGGAATTGATGAGCTGAGCAGATTGGGCGCGCCGAGCTTTTATGTCTAAAACATAATGTTAATGACCAGCAAAGAGCGATTGACTCTTTGAGCCTGCTTGTTTTGCTTCCCATATAATGAAGCCGTTTAAACACGTCCTAGAGACTGAGATATTGCTTGGATTTCTCGTTGTTTGTTGACTTTAGGTGGTGTTTTAGGGCTTGATCAAATACATTTGGTTTCATAACCACTATAACCACCTCATTAAGTTTCATATACTATGGGGGTATTTCCAATAACAATAGTTTGAACAGTAGAAGGCAAAACAACCAGTAATTTAATTAGGTTGAATAAGTAGATTATAGAAATTTCGATTATAATTAAACGTCATTAGGTGCACTTATATATGTGACAGCGCACAGCGATTAACTGTGAGAATTTATCTAACTAGAACGTATTTCCCGAAAATAATATATGTCAACTGAATTCTGGTAGCTCATTACGGAGATTGTTTTCTGTTTTACCCTCTATCGCGGGTCACCGACAGTTTGGCCACCCTTGAAACAATGGCCTTTCAACCTTTCTCAACTCAACTAACATTATAACTACCGATAAAGGAAACGGGGGTCCTACTTTTGCTCGCACGCCTTTCCATTGGCAAACAATCACGAACGTATCACGCGAAAACTTGCAGAATTACGGAGAAACTTCTAGCCATTAAGATGGAAGGGTAGATAAAGATTAAAAATATATGTGAGTAGGGCAAGATAGGCTATAAAATCAGAGAAAGAGCTTACCTAGAGGACGCAGAACCTTCTTTATTCGACGCGAAGCTGCACATCTTGACAACTAACGAGCATAAATATATGGAGCAATAACTGACACACCAATATAAAATATCTCTTGGACCCTATAAATATTTGTTTCACAAATCACACAACCTAGCTAACATACGTGAGCAATTTCGTTTCCTTGTTAAATGCTTGTTAAATAGCATACTCCAAATCGTGCTAAGCTGACAGATGTATAAAAAAATAGTAATTGTCCCACTTCCAGTTTAGTATAAACTCGTATAATATGTACATATTATAAAAACAGATTATAACTGATACCGCACGAAAACTACTTTATGTCTTTTTGTACAAGTTTTTGAAAATATGACTTCCTTTCCATTTGGCATTTAGGCATTATTTAACTGGAATTTACAATCCACCCCGTCAAGTTGTCCTAGTTCTGGCTTCTTGGGTAAAGCAAGGACGAGGAGAAAGTGGTTTCTTTTAAGTATCATCAACTGGAAGGTAAGTACTAGGTACTATAATTAATAAGTAAAGTTGGTAAATAGGACTTTCTATTTCGGAAGTTCTTTCCTTAGTTTCTTTTTACATTGCTAGTGCTACCGGGTAGGAAGGAAATGAAGGAATGTTGTAATATGAATTGCCGGCATGGGAGGGGGGGGGTGCAGTATGCACCAATCTTGAACGGCTCAGTTAGCTTAACGTTTTCTCATTTTCCACGATATAACGACTATCCCAACAAAGAGTTTAGTATGTCATCGATGCACTAATGTCGAATGTCGAGGGTTATTAGCCTTGTTTGCTACACAGTAAGTTTTTAATGAACATTAAGCTACAGTAATTAGTTAGTATATGTCATAAAATTGCGCTTTACGCTTTCTTTGTATACACGCATTTATTTTATGTTTTGCCATTTCTATGAAATAGTTACTTTACAATGTTATCATACATTTTCCGCTTGCAAATATCATACGGGAATGCAATACGATTGATCTACCCTTTAAACGTTTTCATGATGAAACTGAAACTTTTACTGTAAACCATTGTAAACGATAATAATGACTTCCGTTGGTATACCATTTCAAACATTGCAATGCGGTTGGAGGACCGCTCAGCCGACTTATAAAATCAAAGCTGGCATTAGATGCACTATGTAGCTCAGATATCCAGTTTGTCATAAATCTTGTGTCTCATTAATCATTTGGGTCTTCCTTAATTAGTTAGATAAATTGTAATTAAATTGAGTGTGATGCGCTCTAAATGGTTACCAGTTTCATCAATTCTTACTGCTCGATCATTGCATTGTGTGCAATGACAAATTGTAGTGCAGTAGTGTAGTGCAACACCACATTGAGCCTACAGTCATTCAACCTCGCAGCAGCTTATGGGTGGACACGATAGCTTTTTTCTGATAAGTTCATTTGAACTTGAAATGAACTTCATAAAGTTTGTCACTGTGCGGTCCGGGACTTGATCACACTCGCACTTTGACTAACAAACAACGAACATGTGAACTCCTCACAATGCCATAGAATGTAGATGTCATCAAAGTATAGTGCGCCTCGGTTGATTAACCCGTTTAATGCAATTACTTTAACATGATATAACCGTGACTCAGACATTATTATAAGCAAATAACAAACTCAGAATCACGCCATCAAAAGCAAGTTTTAACTTTGAACAAGTTTTGAAGATATACCTATGCAGAATATATCAAGCTATCATATGCAGTGCAGATTCATGGATAAACTTACTGACCTTGAGCGAGACATTCAAGTTGATGGAATTAAGCTCCAAGTCAAACTCAATGTAAGTATCAATATGGATGATAGAAAATGTGCATGTGTTGGTTTGATGCTCATCATACTCCTAAAAATCCTTTATAGGAACTGAAGATTCTTTAGAATAGTTCAAATGAATCTATCCAATCCAACCCAGCCCGAGAATCCAGGTTTCTCTTCACATTTACTAAAGCCAGCCTAAATCTGAGGTTCGGGATGTGGATCTATCTGCAATATCTGCATGCATAAACTCCCAGTTGCTTGCTGATCTGATCACATTGCAGCTGTGTGGGTTTCTCAGCTGGATTGTGACTATCTGGAAGCTGAAATGGATCAAGTTCCATAGCATGCGTTAAATAAGTGAACAGCTTGGTTGTCGGCTGCTTACTGGGATTGATAATATCTTTAAAGCACTAACTAATACATAAGCGTTGCACAGAGAGATCGAGAGATGAATCTGTGCACGTAATCCAAAGCATTGGCTTTCATGAGCTGAAGACATTTGTTTTCCAGCCGTGCTCCAGTGTTCCAGTGACTATGCGTTTAGTTACTGACTGACTGGTTTGAAAGAGGCATATTTCCCAATCCGACTTGACAAGTTTTCCGTTGTAGACTTCGAAACTCGGAGTACTAAAAAGTTTAAAAATGCTGAGCTACGAGCAAGCCGTAAATTTTCTTGAGGGGCATTTGCAAATGTCCACATCCTGGAGAGAACTGCTTTACAACAAGCCACTAGAGTTCCTCACATTGTATATGAAGAGATTTGCTGTTCGAATGTCCTTTCAGGTTAGCACGAAACGAGTTAGTGTATAAAGAGAGAGTACGTAATTGTAAATTATACTCAAGACTATAATACTCAGCGATTGCTCGTTATGAATTTTGAATTTAGAATATCAACATGGCCGTTGTGGATCCAGACAAGCGGTGGTTCCCTTCTGAAGCTGATATTGTTGCTTCAGGACTGGCGGGAGAGGGAGGATGTTGCATTTACTTAAACTATTTCACCAAGTTAGTTTTTCAGGCTATCGGACTCAACAGTTTCGTTGTACGAGGTGACCATTACCGGGCACCAATTGCTGGCACGCATTGCATTGTAATGGTAAAACTTGAAGGACCACATGCATTCGGAATATACATGGTTGAAGTTGGTGGATCATATCCCATTTTGGAGCCAATTCCTATGCAAGGACTTCCGTACAGAACCCTTCAAGCCGGTGGCTTTGCATATGAATTTAGAGAAATTGCACCTGGGTGGATTGGAAAATTTCACCTTGGAGGTGGGCTCATGGGCGGAGCTTTTGTAAGTTCAGATTATATCATAACGATTCCACAAGCCTCCTGATATAGCAATGTAATCAATTGGGATTTATCCCACATTTGTAAATAGACTGATAAACCAGAGACTTTACGTACTTCGTGGGACCTGAAACCACGAGCCTTCTGGGAGTTTGATTACCCGATGCTGGAAACATTCACAAAACCATGTTACTCTGCTCTCTTGAAAAATCCCATGATGTATCGATTTTTCACCAACAAAGAATTTCGTAAGCTTTTCCCTGAGTTGCCTGAAAATATGAATGGAAACGTAAAGGAAAAATCTTTGACAAGCAAGCAAACATTATCTAAGTTAGGGAAGCAAATGGCCCTAAATGGGAAGGATATATCCAAAGTAATACCTACGAACAAAATTTCCAGCAATGCTAAGCCCAAGCCTTCAAATGCAAAAGTCGTAGAAAGCAACGCAATCAATTCAAGTTCAAAGGGTTCCATTACGAATGGAAAACCGGGCACTGCAATAATCAATGGCAGCTTGAATTCCAAAGCAACTCCATCAGCGCCAACAGCAGGGGTTAAGTCTTCTTCTGCCATTACCACTATACTCGCAAATGGCAAAGGCAAAAACGCATTAAACAATAAAACTGTAATTGCTGAAGAATCCGAGTCTGAAGACGACTATGAGGTACTCACAGAAGAATCCGCAGAGTCAGAGGAAGACTTGGATGAAGATCCCAAGAACTTTATCTTTGTTTGGAAACGGCGCATCGTTGTAGGAGATGCAAATTCAAGGAAGATCGTGAAAAATTATGATAGCTATGCTGAAATGGGAGATGACTTAAAAAGGTATTTCCCACGTATTCCCACAGACCTGATGGACAAGGCTTTAGCCGTATTTAGTGAATATGATGTTATTTTTACTCCATATGATGCAATTTTGTAAACTCTAAAAAAATACTATCGATTTATAGGGTGTATAATGCCAATTTGGAAATGATTCGCGCCATGAGTAGTTAAAGTAATACTAGATTCGTTTTGAAGTTTAGAAATGTTATTGGATGACTGTTCCGGCATATTAACTTAAGCTGTTAGAATGAAGTTGACAATAAATTCGCACAACTATTACACAATAGAAGAGTAACCGACCGAACAAGTTATATAGGTTAGAAAATTCTTTGCCAACTTATTAATCCGTTTGATTTAGCCAATCGTTAAATCGTTTAGTTTCGTCAAGCAGAGGCTGAGTTACATTATGCAAAATAGTCTCAATCATTCTTGTCTGGATATATTCCCGTTCTGCAGCTAATTGTGCTCGTAGTTGTTCCCTTCGTTCCTTGCCTTCTTCTTGTTTCCTTAAAGATGTCTCAAGCCTTTGTTGTAGTTCCATTCTTCTTAATTCGGCTGGTGTTGGATGTGTTTCTAAACATGTTTTATTTTCAGGTGCTGCACTTATATTTGCAGTAGTAACCGTATGTACCTCATTTTGTAGGAAAGTGGCCTGTGAAGATTCTTCTTGCTCGGATTGTGCAATGAACAGTTCTTCATTCCCAGTTTGCATTTCTGTCATTCTGCTTTCATATATGTGTTTCTAAACATGTTTTATTTTCAGGTGCTGCACTTATATTTGCAGTAGTAACCGTATGTACCTCATTTTGTAGGAAAGTGGCCTGTGAAGATTCTTTTTGCTCGGATTGTGCAATGAACAGTTCTTCATTCCCAGTTTGCATTTCTGTCATTCTGCTTTCATATGGCAGGCTCCACAAATTTTTTAAGAAATCGGTAGCAGGAAATAAATTTATTCTTCAAACGCAAGGTCTTGTCCTTCAAGACGCTACGTTCTTTGCTAGTGTATTCCATACAGTGCAAGTATCTTCAAATTATGGTACATACTATATAACGACGACAATTACGACGACAAGGCTTTTGACCCCGATCAAAAATAATTCAATTACATTAATTTCCGATTCACAATCTCCACATTAAAACTCATCATTCAGAATTAATAGTGGTTTTTCAGAGCACAACGTACAATTTGACAATGTATATAGTTACTGCAATTCCTTTATGATTACTCGGCAGGAAAGAAAATACTTCATGTCGAAATCTCCACTACGCTGCGTTGGAATTCTCTACTTTCACTTATCCGATCCAACTTGATATGCACAGAGATGACTGTAGTTTTCCCAGAAGTTACTTCAAGCAACATTAAGAATATCATGTCAAGATAAAGTTATCGTGGTAATATTTGCTTGTCGTGCTTGTACACAAAGACCCACGATAAAAAACATGATAAGTGCTTGAAAGATGAATGGAGGAATAAAGTAAAGCGTACGTAAAGTACATTCTGACACTGTGAAGAATTTCCGGTTTCACTGAATTTTATCTACCTTACAAGTACAACCTTATTTGTTCTTTTTTAAAATTATCAGTTTAAAATATGTAGATGTAGAATGTAGACTTTTCCACAATACACTACACTTTGAGTACGTGCATTTTTACCATTATCTTGTCGTTTTGCTTAAAATAAAAATAAAGATTCACGCACAGTTGACGAAGCCGTATGCCGTATTGTTATGCAAATATTTGAAATATTACAATTCACTTGCATTACATTTATTTGCACAATCGCAAACCTACATTCAATCCGGCGGGCAGCATTCAGCATTTATATACAAGTGGGGTGGACAAAAAAATTCAAAGGGAGGACCCTTTAAACAAAAATCAGAATTTGGAATACGGTGCCAATTAACATGTTACACGGCGCATGGTGCTTACCAGACTCCATGTAGCATTGCGCATGCATGCTCTAAAGAATCAGAATCATTGAAACAACGCCTTAACTGACGTAAAAGTGTTAGACTTAAGATTAGTAACATTTTTAACAATGGGTGGAAATCAGTCGACACACCGACCGGAAGAGGTAGTTAATCTTTTCATATTGCTGAAAAACCTCATTTGGTTAAAAGTGTAATTAGTTGACAAATGTGATTGTCGACATCCATCCGGAAAATTTGTATATTCATTTCCAGACTTGTGCATAACGTTTTCACGAAACTTCCATGAAAACGTATATAATTTTCGCTTTTAACTTTAAAAAATTACAGGAGCAACGGCGAAAGGTCGAGCATGTGCGAACACAGCGTCCAATTAAACAAGAAGTAAGTTTTCACTTCAAATCAAATGGAAGAGTAGTGTGAAAAGGGTGACCGCATTTGCATGTACAATAGAGGTTATGAAATTCAAAAAATGGATTTTTGTTCATCATAATTTACAGGAACGTCGGCGTATTGAGCAATTACAAAACACAGGCCACAGTCAACAGCAGGAGGTTAATGAAATGTGCAATATGGTTTTCCATTATATTTAGCAATATGTGGATCCCACAACTAAAGTGTGGAAACTCCAATTTGGGGATTTTTTGTGTTTATTACTGTTTACACACTCAATAAATGTTGCGTTGCGTTTGCGTACTTTATCTAGATGTGGTAATAGTTTTCATTTATTTTTATTTTTAACTCACAGGAACAGATATGGAGAAGAAAACAACAGGAAGAACGTGAACTTGAAGGGAGACAACGTGTGGAACAAGAAGTAAACTCACTTGAATTGAAATAATAAAATAAAATATACAAGTACTTATGTTAGGAAATTAGTTAAATCTCACATCGCAATGAATGAGAATGAGTTACAATAATGTTAAAATAATTTCTGAATAACTCTTGTGAAAATAATGCAGGAGCGGAATGAGAAAGCAAGACAAGACAAGCAGGAGGAATTCAAGTATTTACAAGAGCTAGCATCAATTGAAAACCTTGAAAAAGACAAAATGAGAAAAGACGATTTGGCAGAGATATCAATTGAAAACCTTGAAAAAGACAAAATGAGAAAAGACGATTTAGCAGAGAAGGAACTCAAATTGGAGCATGAAAGGCTAATGTATGCACAGGAGAAGATGTTTTCCATTTTAACAGATACTTTCTCCAAAGTAAAACCCATGAACATGACCGAAGCAGCGCTCGTCGCCTGTGTAATGCAGAGTGTCACGGGAAAACCGGTGGATAAAGATGTTCTAAATCTAATTAGTGCCAAACTACCCGTCCTTCCTCCCACGGAACTTGTTGAGGAAATAATTGACAACATCGTAAGGACACGGGAAGTTGAAGAAAATGATGGCGAATTCAATGATCGAAGAAGCATCGTTTCTCGTCATGATGTATGTAGGGCGAATATTTCAAGTCCCGAAATTGTCAACTAGAGGTTTATGTAGTACTCCAGTCAGCGCCATTTCGTTATTCGATTGAATAAACATTAAGTTTCACTTCAATATGTCTATTTAATTGCGCATCCTCCTAATATCGTATATCATATCTCGCGTTTTATCTCAGCACGCTCACTTTCCGGCGCCGGCTCATAGGTGTGTCGCAGCGCATAATTGGAGATGTCAAAATATTCGACATTTTTCACCAGTTTTTGACCATAATTGCGTAATTGATTAATGCATTTAAAAACACACGAAAATTCATCTCTTCCCAAGCCCCAAACCGATAGGTACTAGGTACATATATTCTTCATTCAACATAAATCGTCTCGATATAGAGCACATACGAAAACTCCAGGCTTGTATGAAGTCAATCTAGAGATAATAGGGTAAATGAAGATGGAGATTCCAGTTGAGTTTACAAAAGAACCCACTGTGTGTGTGAATATATTTGCCTTTGTCTTCACATGATTATTTCCTACGAACGTGAGTATCTATCCTCTATCCACTCCCCGTAGTGCATATTACTCGCACGGCCACATATAATATCGCTTTGTTCCATTCTCTCAACTACACAACATAGTAAAAAAAACCGTAGTAATACAGAACAGAATTATATCGCTGTCGATATACCCAAGCTTAATCCATGAATATTATAGTTCAAAAAATCTTGGATATACCATGGAGTATTATGGTAAATACATTATATCAATCTCTGCTCTTCTGTATTCACTCAAGCTATTGTACGTTACGGTTTACGTTATGTTGTGTGTGTGTGTGTGTGGCAGCAGTGCAGTATTTCATGAAACCGATGCAATGCAATAAGATGAAGTGTATATATATGGTTATGATACGTATTGTATGTACTGTTGTATTCTGTCTGTATGTATTACTACTACTACACATATAAAAGTGCTGTGTAAAAATCGTCTATATGGTCAAATACCATTAATGATGATGATGACGATGATGCATGATGTGATGATGACAAGTCTTTGAGAATAAATGTTATGTATATAGAAATGTTCATGCTATATGTATGGTTTAGTATTCGTTCGTTCGTTCGTATTACTTTACAAGGGTGAGTTAAGGATTGCGAGAAGAGGATTTATGAAGAGGTATTTGAGATCTGCGATGATGATGACTTGCTTGACTGTTGTTGTTGCTGGCTAGATGACTCACAACAATGAACTTCACACCAAGTCAAATCCTTCATATTACTAACTATCATCAAGAAGTTTTGTTGCATGCCGGGGTTTTTCGACGTTGG
>JAANSN010001831.1:0-29118 GCA_036850665.1 Dicranocentrus wangi | reverse complement strand
TGATTTGCCTTTCAGGTGCCATGTTCATGTGCGAACCTTGCAACATCAAATTCAGCTCAGCAAGGACGTTGGAAGCCCATCAAACGTATTATTGTTCTTTCCGGAAAGATCTAGGTATGCCTGTCGACATATGGATGTCATTTTTAATTACATATATAATATACACTAATACACAGTTGGAACTCCCCGTTCCCGTCCCCTTTTCCCAATTGAGTTGCTTTTCCTCGTTTTGAATGACTTTCCCATTTTTACTTCCTTGTCTAAATACATTTCACTGTCCACGTTTGATGAGGATAACGACAGTAATCTAAAAATACGGCATTTTTACGACTACAGTTCATCATTTTAGGGCAAGTTGAACCAGTATGCTGTGACGTGACGACTTGTCAGATGAAGACAGAAAGTATAGTCTTTTATGCATTGCATCATTTCACATTCACTCCAGAATTTAAATATCTAACAAAAAGATGACATCTTGTATTCAAAGAGAGACCAACTGCCATATTTTAATGTATTTATCCTTTTCCTCTAGAACTGAATAATCTTGTCACATCCGGACTTTTGATGTAGTCTCAAGTCTCAAGGCTTTCTACGAGCTTTAGGTCCAATCCATTACAATTTCATGATGCTTCCTTGTCTCCAAAACATGAAAACTGTGTATAAAAAAGTATTACTACTGCAGGAAAGCAGCAACAAAACTAGTAGTCCCCCTCCGTCCGTTTACACATTACCCTGTAAAATACACACAAAAACTGTGAACAATTGATCAATATGTTCTATAGTCATGCATTGTTAGAAAATTGGAAACACTGACTGGGCCACCCCAAGAAGAAGAAAGTTACGAGTTGGGTGGATGTGGAACGCAATTTAATACGAGTTCCTAGCTCCTAATCAAATTTTTTTCCCAAACAAACTCCATGCCACTTTTTTTTTGTGTGTGTGTGGAAACATGTGTGTGTGTGTGTTGTGTATCGGGATGCATGCTACTGCGTCAGGGAGTAGTGCTGTGTATGTGTACGAAAATAAATTATATTATGCATAATAAATTTATTTTTCCTGATGTGTTTTCTAGGACGGGAAAACGTTAGGATCGAAGTTGAAGACGTCAAAGCGGAGCTAATGATGCCAGTCACATCAAGTGGCAGTGGGAGTAGTACAGCCAACGCGAAGAAAAGGGATCGAGAAAACTCTGACGAGCACGAGTTGACAATGGACGAATCAATGGAGTCCATTGACTCTTTCTCCAACCCTGGGAGTAATCTGAATCAGAATAAAAGTCTAAAAACGGGGAAACTCTATTCATGCATTTACTGCTCGTACAGTGCAGATAAGAAAGTGAGCTTGAACCGTCACATGAGAATGCACTCTGGTCTTTCGATCTCAAATCAGATGCCAAACCCAAATGCGAAAGATGAGCAAGGACAGTTGTCAGCCGCAGCTGTGGCGTCCGCACTAGGACGGCCAGTAACTCCGGGAAAGTCGTCGTCGGCTACTTCCTCGTCGAAAAACGTTCCCGAAAGTGTCAGCGCGATGGAACGCTACTGTCAGGATTGTGACATACAGTTTTCCTCCATCAAGACGTTTCGAGTTCACAAGCAGTATTACTGTTCCACCCGCCACGTTCTTAAAGCTCAACAGACCGCTGTCGCCGCGGCTGTTGCGGCAGCTGCTGCCGCCTGTGCCGCTGGAGGGAATCCGGGAGCGTCTGCAGCCCTCGGAAAAGCACCAGTCGAGCTGGGCCCCAGTGTCACTGTCACTCCGGTGGGCAAGTCGTCGGCATCTATAGCATCAGCTTGTTCCCCCGTTCCTGGGGAACATAGTCCGGTGTCCACTCCAGGCCCAATGTCTTCACAACCTTTTGTGGTGTTACCAACAAATCCAATAATTGTCGTGCCATATTGTTTCATCCAAGGAGCGAGTTTTCTTCCTGGAAATGTACTTCCATCTCAGAATGCTATTGTTGTATTACCAAATGGAACTGTGCAAAGTATGCCTGGGACAGCTGGAGGGCTCCCAGTACCTGTACCATCTCCGTCACCACAATCAATGATGTTGGGAAGTCACCTTATGCTCCATTCTCCCTTTCCCACGGCTGCCACTCCAGGACCAAGCAATATGGGGAATGGTAGTGGAATCATGTCCCCAAACAACATGGGCTTTCCCGATCCCAAAGAAATGATGAAAATGATGAGCTCTGCTGGCTCTGGCCAAAAGGAACCTCGAGACGAGGAGGAAATGGGGAGTCCTAGTAAACATCAGAAAAGTGGTTCAAGACACAGCGGAAGGAGTAGTCGGAGTTCAGATGATACTTCAAGGCATCATCACGAGCATCATCCTAGATCTGGCAGTAATAATGAAGCTTGCGATGATAGCATGCCTGCCATTGATCTCACATTCCGAGGCATCCAGCCAAAGAAAGAGCAAGCAAATGGTTGCGACGAGGAAAAGGAAAACAGGGGCGAGATGTGTGCAGCGAGTCGTGCCAGTCGAAACGTTTCTCGCGACTCACTTTCAGCAGCTCTTGAGGAAAACAGTAGGAGTCGATCAGCAACACCAGCAACATCCGGGCCAGCACCGTCATCCTCAACCGCCCACAATATCCACGACTCTCACAGAGACCGAGAGTCAATAAGCCCTTTAGAAAAAATGTCGGTGGGAAGCGGAAGTGGGGGAAAGAGAACTCCTAGGCCGTCGTCAGCCTCTGTTAGCAGTTCGTGTTCTACACCACCCGCGCTGTGTGAGCCAAAGCTAAATGGGATGATGGGTCACATGATATCCCCAGGAGTGAAAGATCAACACGACGCCGCTACTTTAAATAATAAAATGGTGATGATGATGTTAAATGCTGGAGCCGCGGCGGCGGCGGCAGCAGCCCTGGAAGGGAATGGGAGTGGTGGCAGAGGAAAATCCAATAAAGGTCCGCCAGTGGATTACAACTCCGTGCTGGAAATAAGCCGACAGCGAAGCTCTGCGAGTGTAAACGGGGGAAAGATCAGCCCAGTTGCGACACAACTCCCTGGAGGGGCAATACTCACCAGTGCGAGCAACCAGAGTCTTGCTGAGCTGTTAATGACAAATCCCCCAGAGTTAAATGAAAGCCTGGCAAAACTAAATCCTCAGCTTTTGATGAATGCCCATAGAGCGTCCGGCTCTCCGGTCGGCTTCAATTTCAACCTCAATCCGGCCTTCATGCAGGCTTTGAGTCCAGAAATAGCCATGAGACTCCTTGATCCCGCGTATTTGTCAAGTTTACAACAGTCCATTCAGCAGCAGCAACAGCAGCAAACAGCGGCGGCAGCAGCATCCCAGTCCCCTCATGGCCCCGTCAAAAGAGGTGTTTCCAAATGCGTCGAATGTGACATTGTCTTTTACAAATATGAAAACTACTTGGTCCACAAGGAACACTACTGTGCGGCCAGAGCAAACAACAACGGGGGCGGAAGTGGAAACAGTAACTTTCCCCAGTCGAAAGCCCCCGCAGCAAGTAAATCACAAGGAGGAAAGGGCCCACAGAGAGACAACGGAAATCACCGGAGTGGGAAGGAGGCTTGCCAAATGTCATCGTGCTCCTCTCCCTCAAAAAGTGAACAAGAGGATGACGAGTGCATCAGTCCGCCTCCACCTGTTCACCGCAAAGGTTCCATTCACAGCATGAGGAAGTCTCCCGACTCTCCATCCCAGGCACAATCCCTACTACTCACAAAGTCGAAAACAAAATCTCCCCAAAATGCAATCACAAGTCCGCTAAGTATTTCCCCGGTTCCAAGTCCAAAGCCTGGTGGTCCCGTCATTACCACAAGTCATCACACTAACAATAACAAAGATCATGGAAAAGGCGCTGGGAGTAATGGCCAGTATCCGTGTTCCATTTGCGGTGTGAAGTTCAGCACAATAGACAATCTCCAAACTCATCAAACCTACTATTGTAATAAGCGAAAGGGAGCCACCAGCTATGAGAGTGCGGACGAGTACTGCAGTGGAAACGGGGAGAGCAAAAACTCCTCTGGTAATAATGGGGAATCATTGATAATGGGAATGCCTCCAAATGCCACATCATCTCACGAAAAGGACATTCTCGCAAGGACTAAGAGCCCAGGCCCCGGCTGCAGAAATGGATTTCTGCGGTGTGGCAAATGTAAATTGCCCATCCCCGAGGAGCAGATGGGCACACACATCCGTGTCTGCCTGGGCACAGTCAGCCCCTCCTTTGGTAATGGGAGTAGGGCTGGTGGGGAAAGCGTTGGTCTCGGAACGGCCCCAGTAGGATGGAAATGTCCTTGTTGCGATGTGTACAGTCCTACAGTGAGTGCGGCGCAAAAACACTTGGAGACGCACACGGGAATTCGAGCTTTCAAATGTCTTCTCTGTGGCTATCGTGGGAACACATTAAGAGGGATGAGAACACATATCCGCACTCACTTTGACAAGAGAGTTTTCGATCTTTTGGAGGGAGATTATATGACCTGTATCACTGCGAATGATGTGGAACCAACTACTTCCGCGAATTCTAGCACGTCGGGCAACACACCCGTCCAGCTGAGTGTCACTTCACCACCTCTCCATCCGGATCATCACAGAGCCATGCCGTCGCCAAGTGGGAGTTGTGGAAATCGGTCGAATTCCAGTGGAAACGAGGTTGGCAGAAGCAGCAGATCCAACAACGGGGGGAAGCATGCTCGCTATTCGCCTGAAACATGTAAAAGTGTCAATCAAAGCAGAGGTTATTCCTCCGCGCCGATGAGCAGCTCCCCATCCCCTCCCCCACCGGTTGGCGACGAAGGCTCGGATGTTAAAGTATTTCACTCCCCGTCTGAAATGCTGATGATGACGATGATGACGGAGAACGACTCGAACACGAATGCAGAGAACAATAATCACTCCCATCGCTGCAATCTTTGCAACTACTCAAGTCCATTTAAAGCCAGCATCCTGAAGCATATGAAATTAGTGCATAAAGTTCCTTTGGACATGGCCACTACTACTGAGGAAGCCGCTGCAATGATGATGATGCATGGGGATCACGAGGGATTAGCAACCATGTCTATGATGATGGGTAGGGAGAGCGGCGGCGGCGGCGACAGAATAGTGATGATGGAAGACGTTAACGGCACAAGTGGTGATTCTTCAAGAAATTCAACTCCAAAGAGCACTCTGGAGTATGCGATCGCACAAGGATTCTCCATAACAAGTGGAGCTCCGTCCTCCACCGGAAAATCCTTATCTCCCGCACTAGCCTCCATGTCAGAAGGCTGCTCAACAAGATCAAGGCGAGGCCCGGTTGCTAATGGCTCATCCAGCGGAATCTGTATTAAAGAGGAGCGAAGTGAGAGTGAGATGGAATGTGGAGAGAGAAAGTGCTCTAGTCATTCCTCGGCCGAAGACGATATCATCAGCGGCGGCGGAGACGGGGCTGCCTGCAAATCCAGATCTACAGACAAGCAGCAATGCGCACCGCCTGGGTCATCCTCATCAAGTAGTAATTCGGCTGGGGGAAATTATTGCAAATCGTGTGACATTTCGTTTAACTACGTCTCCTCGTTCAATGCTCACAAAAAGTTCTACTGCTCCAGTCATGTGTCCTCAGATGGAGAACCTCCAGAGCGGGCGGAGACCCCAGTGCAGTAAAAAAATAGGCAGTTAAAATTAATAGAGTGCTTACTGTGCTACGTTATTGGGAAGGATAATTTTATCATATTACTTTGCATATATATAACACTTATAATAGATATAATGTTTTTCTTATTAGTATATGCTAAAAAACGAGCATGATATCTTTACCTAAACATATCTCGACGTATATGTATATCTCTCTCTCTCTTGGTAAATTAGGTGCATATGCTAGAGTATACGCAGTATAAAATGGAAAGAGAAACAACCCACCTTGAATGAAAGCCCCCTCATTTACTCACTGTTTCCATTGAATAAATGACAAGCGGCAAAGAAAAAATTGTACAAGGAATTTGGCGTGCAACTAGCCACAGGAAAGTAGACATAATAAATACTCTGGGAATACTGCATCGGGAATTGAATTCTATATACTACCAGAGGAACGAGGAGCACACGAACGAACTAAAATACATCATGTCACACTCTCCTCGTTACTTTCCCACTTTCCCCTTTTCGATGCAGTTCTCCTTTGGACTGCTTTCAAGTAGATCAATTGAATCCAACAAAAGAACAACTTAGATAGATGGGTGTTGATACGTCTCCAACCCGGACATAAATCTTTCAAGAGAAATTACAGTAGGTAGGCACCTTAATAAAAATACGATGCGCTAAAGCAATCCCGTGTAGATACTTTTTCCTCGAGGCTATTATTGCTTTCATAGCTAATCACTATAAACAGCCAAGTTTGCTTCAGTGTGTTAGGGTAGAGAAACCGTGTGGCCCTGTTTAACAAAATTCCATTTGTACATATTCATATATACGGAGTGATTACAAAAATAGGAAATAATATCTTTTACACGTTCCCCATGCCAAACCATGCATGCATCTGAGCCAGACAATTCTCGGAAATGATGCTTTTTCCCCCTTTCATAAAAAAAACTTTCCTTTTGTTGTGCTACGCCGCAGAGAAAGCATGAAAGTATAGCCAGCTATACAACGTGTATATATTACCACACGAAATGAAAGGGAGAAACTACTGACCAAAAAACGTTATTAGGAAAAGTACATTACAGTATACGTTATCTCATGGAATTTAATAAATCCTGTTTACTACCTACATCTTTAGCCTCTGTACATATTTCTTCTGTAGCAAAGTTGCTTGGGTGTGTAATTTGCCAGCATTGATCTAATATAATGCTATACAAAGATATCATAACTATTGATTCTAGTAAATATACTGTAATGCCAGATTTTTAAGATAACTCACTTTCGCCAGACAAAAAATAATAGTATTCCGTGGTGGATTTTTTTATTCTTGTTGTCTTTCCAACTACCACCCGAGAGCAGCAATGATCCGTAAGAGTAAATGAATTTACAGAAAGTATGTGTATATATCAGAAGGGTGAGAGTGTATTTTGGGAAGAGCGAGACCAAAAACTATATAATATATATATATATATATCAGTATCGCCATACTAAAAACTACTTGAAACATTCCTTCCTGTCACGTATATAAGGTACAAGATAACGCCCATAAGGAACTCTTTCTTCCTATTATCTTTGCCCATTTTTTGGAGGCGACACAAATCAGATTTGGAGTAGTGTATAATGCTAATTCTATAATGGTATCCATCTTTCTCATTGTGCCGTAGTATTTTATTGATGGATTCCCCGCGATGTCACAATCTTTAAAAAAAATCAGTATAGAAGACAGGGTCCCTTTTCTCAACTTTTTTTTCTCTAAGATAAGTATTATAGGAGGAGTGTGTCCAAGTTTTTCTTGTGTGTGCTCAACTTTTATTTTCAAAAGTGATGGCGTACGCGTACCTATATGCAGATACTAAGGCAATCCTTTCCACTTTTTCCTCTCTTCTACCACCGCTTCCGCGAAAGTCTGTCATGTAAACCACACATTAAGGTGGGTAATGTAATGTGTCAAGATGACAAAGTCAATTTGGATTTTTCCCCTCACTCTATTTTTCGCTGTGTAACTAAAGCCTCACTCAATTGTGAAATGTATGTGTGGCATTAGTCAAAGTAAGGTTTTAGTGGAGCGGAACAGGGGAGAAAAAGTCAAGGAATAAGTAATGGGAATGAGCGTTGTTGACATTTCACTTTCTCAAGTATTTCACTATTCACCTATTCAGTCATCATGTTGGTGTTCTCTTCAGATTTTTTGCTTTTCAGTAAATCGCAGTATCTATAATAATGTACTATCTATATAAGGAGGTGTAAGGAGAGCGTGTGTGTTAGTTTCCCACATAAAAAATGGGTTTTGAAATTTGTGGGTAGCAAAAAGTTTATTGATTATATACTTTGTACATAGTAGAGTAGTGCAATAAAAATACCACTAATATACCTATGTATGTAGCATCATACCTAATAACTTTATGGAAGATAAGGTTAAGTACTTGGAAAGTCTGGTGCATAAGGAAAAGTTGCCGTATAACGAATTTCTGATTCTCCTAATAGTCAACTAACATAACATAACACATAGGCGTATTCAAAAGCAAGCCCTACTGATCAGATTATTTAAATTGATTTTTAAGGACTCGTACGTATGTATACCAATAATTATTCCAGGATATCACAAAAGTTAAAGGTGTGTAGTCAAAATGTATATATAATATATTAGCTCGGCTTGTATGTATGTTTCTGAATGATGATGAGGAACAAATTTGATGCATTTGTGAAGGTTGAGAATCTTTTGGTCCTTGATTTGATCCAGTTGATAAACGAGTAGTAGGTAACGTGCTATTATTAGGCTCTTTCCTAAAAGGTTTTCAATGTCGAGTATTCCAGCTGCATTATAACTTTATCATTACGGTTGAGTGTGTACAGGTATATAAAATGTGCCAGACATGAGGCATCCAGGAGGAGAGGAAGGTGGGCGAATGTTTATTTATTTATTGTAGGAAATAAATTACTTTCAAGATCAGTCAAGTTTTAAATAAGATACTAAAACGTGTAAATATATCCCTGATAGATGAATAGCAAAAGAGTTCTTTTTACTCCGTGTTACAAATTACTCAAATGGCTTAACATTTACATTTTCATTTTGTTTTATCTTAAACAAAATATAATCACAATATGTAAAGTACTCAAATATAACCCCTAAACTGTAAACACCACAAGACGTCGTCGCGTCCTCGTGTGTGTAATTATTGTTTTACGGGAATTGTTCAAAAGGATTGGCTTCGAGCACTCAAGTAAGTATGTATGTAGAATCCATTGTTATGTATATTTTCCAGTTTGTCAAGAGGAGGACGGTTTAACACAGGACGTGAGCCGTCGTGACTACTCGTGACTCGTGTAATGTAGAATGGCAAAATATGCAGTAAAAATAATGTAAGTGTCTACCAAATAATAATAATAGTCTCTGAAACTATTACATGTGTATGTAATGTACCTATTTATAAATATTATTATTATGGCGATTTAACAGTGGATTTTAGACGGTACAACTAAATATACCGTTTGTAGTTGTTTACCTGCCTGTGTTTTTATTGTAATTGTTTTTATGTTTTTTGTTATACGATTTTTTATGTTGTACTTTCAATTTCTATGCACATGTCAATGAACTTTTTATGCCATTTTCTGTGATTTTTAATATTGTTATGTTTGTTATTGTACTACCTGTACTGTTTATAAATGTCCAGTTGGAATGGTCAAAGTGTAAACAAAAATATCAGTCTACGACTAAGATGATGAGTAATCAATAAAAATTAAATTGTGATGTATTGAGTTTTAATTGGGCTGGGATTGTAGCGGTTTATTCCTGTGAACTGGGAAGCTTTCTCGGAACTTCATAATAGCATTTGATTGTACTTTACTTAAGCGTTTCAAATATTTCAGTTAGGGAACTGAATAAAGGCAGAACGAAAACGTGCTTGATTTGGAATTAGACATGATATGCAATTTGATATGATATGTATTTCTGGAACAATTGAAAATCTGTTGAGAGCGAGGAAGGAAACCTATTCCACGCTAATTACTGCGTATATATTCAGCCCGCATAATATTCACACGATTGTAATCACTGTGAGTCTTTTACAAAAGGAGAAAGAAGAGAACTATTAGGCTAATACAATACGTGACTTTCCCAATTAACAATTCTAATTAGGGCACAAACTAGGTAGATCCCATTTTTTAGTCCTTTATATTAATGCTGAGCGCGCTTAGACAAGAGGTTTGCAAACCTAGCCTGATGCAAGGAACAACTAGAAGCCTGCATGGTAAACATTTTAAAAGATGAACAGAACAGGGTAACACACAGGGAAGTACTTCAAAGTTGGCGTTTTTAATATAGGTTTAAAGAATAATCGATTTCCCCTATGCGGAACATTACATTTCATAAAAACAAGTCAAGTCATTATGATAATGATATAGAATTTCACGAGTGCAAGATATTATTGAAGTATCATGTTGTCACGATTATTCATCCGTGCGTCTATATGCGCAGTTTACCCCGAAGAGAGCAATCAATACATCATGTTCATATGATGGATTTGGATTCTACGCAATCCCCGTTGGCGACCATCAAATATTTTCATTTCCTGGAAAACTGCACTGTCTTTCGCAGTAGTATCTCTTCACTTTCATCCTCTCATCTCTCTATATATATACATGTACCATTTCATTCCAGCCATTAAAAGATCACTTGAAGCACTGGGGTTCGGGCACAGAATGACACTGGGAACGAAAATCCTTATTGCTACTGATCCCATATTATAAAACTTAGGAAATGAAACGAAGGCCCATTTCGCTCCATCCACTTGAGAAAGTAACTTGAAAATCCTCAGCTGAGGGCACCTTGCAAGTTCAGGGTGGTTATAAGACTCGAAGATTTTTAAAGATAATATTCACATACATATTCATGAATGTAACTTGAGAACAGGACTGAACGCAATAAATCTCATAAAATGCCCAGGATAAATCGCAACATTACTTGAACACGGGCTGCTCTCACATTTCCAAATTCCGTCCGACAGAACAGGGTGACGGTGCCTCGAATGGAGGTGTAAAGTTAATAATGAGGGGAATTGTATGCGTCTCGGTAGTCCCAGTCTACAAATAGTGATGGTACACTTTTATATAGGCAAGCCTGGATATTTGCTACATATTTGAACTGCACTCCCACCAATCCTTTTCCATCTCAAACATTGGCAACAACAATAATATGCATAGATCGTGGGAGAACTGATGTATGTTACCCATTTCGAAATCGATGGGAATTTATTGTAGTGTGCGAACCAAAAGTCGTAAACATGCCATATATGAAACATGATCCCTATAAGTACTCCATTATAACCCCATTCCACACTACATGCTTTTCCTTTTATGATATTATTCATCCAACCAAACAATCTGTGTATAGAGTTGCTTTAGGATAATAAAAGATCAGGTAATTATCACTCGGCGTGAATCACATTTTCACATAAATATTCCACTGAATGGTATTTGGATTTATGTCACCGACGACAAAGAAAGGATATAAATGAAGGACAACGCTGTCGCGCGCTGCTAAAAGTGCTGGTTTTTTGTTTGTTTGAGCATGTAATCGGTGTAGAGTGGAATAAAGATACGGGGAAATCAGTTGCAGAAGATTTTATTTTCCTGGAATAATCCCATGTACCTATTTTCCACTGGCAATAAATCACGATTGGAAAATAACACAGAGGCTCGAGCTGCTTTGCAACAGCAGGTTTTTATTTTCCAAAACCTACATTTAAACCTCTTTATTCTTCGTGCGTCAAATTCAAGGAAAAGACATTTCAGCAATATGGATCTAACGGTGATTGTTTCAAATACCTAGAAGGTGGATGTATTATTTCTTTGGATTCTACGATCTGGGATTATGAAATCTTATTAAGCCCTGATGTTTGACTACTTGCTGGCCTATAGGTTCAATTTTATATATGTGATACTCCACTTTGTACCTTGTATTGATCAACTTTCACCATTCAATTACTTTGGGAATAAGTGAAAGCGGATTACGAATGAATGAACTTATTACTGCTTATTGGAACCATCTGGCTGAATGTCAGCATGTGCTTTATGAGGCTACAATTAGTTTTCCGAGCTGTATATGTATGCACGCCATGTAATATGTCATCATGTAGAGCAGGAGGGTGGTGAAACGAAGGATTTAGACTTTGAGATATTTTCACCTTTCAAAAGTATCCAAAATGGATAGTTAGTGGGGTATGGATGACACTTGGAAAAACAAACGAAAGGGCTCGATTACACGATTTCTGTCCTCCTTTGAAGGGAGAACTAACACTTCAAGTCAAGTGCTTTGGGTGGTGTAGTTTTGTATAACAGCGGTACACTCACGCATTCAGTCAGTCGCTCAGTGGTATATAACGGTTCTGGAGAGAAAGGAAAGTATCCGAATGTGAGAATTGCCACATGGAAGGGTTACACTAAATATTATATTATTTCACCTGTCAAGCTCGAGTGTTTACAGAACATGAAACACAAAATAAGTATGTTTGACAAGTTACGATTCCAGCTTGCGACCTGCCACAATCGCTCCGCTTTCTACATCAAAGATGATGGTTGGTGATGTTTGCACTAGGGTGAACAAACGAAAAAATGCGATTGACATGTTTTTAAACGATAAAATAGTGCTGTACTGCTGGAAGCTGTCGTCGAACATCATGGGGTTTATATGAGCCGTTTTATTTGCTTGAATTGATTGGACTGAAATAAATTTGCTGCCACTTTTATACCCACATATATAGCCATTTATCTACCTTATTGTCCGTCTGATGTCCGTGTCCAGTGTACGTGTCCAGATGCTAAAGGTCACAAATAGGATTTGCCAGGCGGACACATTATATTACCAGAACTTACAAAATAAACAGACATGTCCACGTCCACAACCCCCGCAAGTTATTCACGAGTATAACATGTTTCTAATTAAAACTGGAATTCCGCGTCATGTTTACTTTCCATTTTGAGTTATCCATCAGATGTCTGTCAAGCTCATAAAAGTAAGCTCATTGTTTTTTAACAGATACAAATCCTATACTTACTAGTGGCATTGTCTACAAACGGAAATTGTTTCCCCCTTTTCAAACTTTTCATAAGAATGTTCAAAGCCAAATTCGAAAATACGTCAAGAATTCTTTTCTTTTTTTGTACTTTTCTTTCATCCCATCCCATCGGTAGATTTTTGCTGGCCATAAATACCTCACGGATGGATGATGTCATGTCATTCAAACCTTGAACTTAACAATGAGCAACTATGTCTAGCTAGTATTTTGTGATGTTTGTAGATTTAGATCCATTGTGATTTTTATGTTGGAGACTGGAATCAAACACAGACGGAAGTATATGTCCATTCCAAGAGGTCATTTCCGCTGCAAGTTCCTCCTACGTAGCATGGAGCCCATAAACCATTGTGCACACTTTGAGGACCACCTAAAACCCAATGTGAACGTGTACAGTATATGCGTGTTGGCATTTTAGTGCAACACCCATGGCGAAAAAATATTGCCGTGCCTCTGTCTAAACTCTAAAAAATGCTGGCAGGAAGAGGGAAAAACGACTTTAGAAGTATAACAGTTCATAACTCAGGTTCCGTTTCCCCTTTCCCTGAATCGAATCCAGATGAAACTATATGTACCTACATTTTTTATTTCAAATAGAACGGGCTGCATGGATGCTAACCTTGGTTTGTCGCCTTTCCCTCTTGTATTTTTTTCTCTCGAGGCAAAATCGTCTCCGTTATTCTCTGGTCAGAAGGTTTTCAAGTTGAAGTGAAACCAGTTATATGGGTGCAGTGGTAAAATCTGTGGAAAACACTGAAAGCTGTTGTTGAAAACTAGGAAACGGCACGATTAGGTCTAGGCCCCAGCTACCCTCAATTTCCATAAAATGTGAAACTATACCAGATTTTTTCGGAAGCAGCTTGTTTTCTCTAATATAAAGGTATGAAAATGATGGGCGCAAAATGTGAAGAAATGGTGTATGTATGTAACAAAATAGTAAATAAATATGCACTCGAATATTGGAAAGGATTGCATGTGGGGACCATTTACAATTTCACGAGGCATGTATATAAATGGCCATGTAATTTGTAACCATTACTCCAGAAGACCGCCCGCTCCGAGTCTGCTTCACCTCACTCAACTTTCACGTGAATAAATGCATCATGTGAGTCCCGTTTCATTTTAGTTATTGCACATTATTGCGTATACGCTTTCCCCTTGTTTTCCAAGTTTTGATGAAACTTTATGTAATAATGCGGAGGGAGTGAAGTTGTGGAAAATTGAGAGTGTTTTTTGGTTTAGTCAATATTCACCGGGGCCGTCAACATCTTCAACTTTTTATCTAGTGTACACAGTGAAGACAGTCGTCCATGAAGATCACTGCATGGGCTCCATCATATTTTCACGGGCATCTAGATGAAGCGGGAAACGTGGGAAAATTGGCAGAAGAGAAAGTACGACTTCCCTATTGTTGATTTTGTAACCACCTAGCTAAGTATGTCTTGTATGTTTTGTATTTACCAGGAAAACATCAACTTCATAAATTTTAGAAAAACCTCTCCTCAGCTCAAGTTTCTTTGTAAGGCTGGGATCACGTCTACCGCCTCGGTATAGTGAATTCTTCGAATGGGTATGCGAACTAGCAATACGGTTCTCGATGAAAGGTGGAAGCATGAAACATTTACATTTAGAGGTTCGATGTGCAATGAAGACAAAAGGTGCATTAAAGAAAGTGATTGGAAGCGACAGGTCGACCGACAGAGGTTCGAAGAAAGGTAACATTTCACGGTTTGCGGCTTAGTCCATGTCCTTCAATTCACTTCAACTTGTTGGGATTCATGGCGGATTTTTCTGGCTAAATGAAGTGCGTAAAAGAAAGAAGCAGGTCTACGATTCGATACGATTTGACGTTTTGCGGTTGCTTTCTTTTTTCCACGTATCAATTTGACGGAAGAGCTCGTCATAATATATTCTTTGTAATGATTGTTTTATTAATAATAAAAGCAGGTTTAGTTTCCGCGTGTGTGCTTTCTCATTTTTTGTGTAGCACAACACGTTTCAAAGAATAATGCTTACATCCCGATAGCTGATATACATATAGCCAATGCGTTATACTGAGAATTCTGCAGTTTTTACGCTCCTTGCATATAGCGTACAACACCGCGGTCTGCTAATGAAGGAAGCATTTTTTGTAATGATATTAAATGTCGATTCCTCACGTTTAGGTTGACACACGTTACGAAAGATGCGTGTGAACCAAGCCATACGGAGGTATTCAATTTCTAATCATATTAGATAAGGAACAATAAGGAACTTGCTAAGACTAACAATAAGAAGTTACGTGAGTAATGCGCCATGTGTTCAATGAGCCATCAAATGATAGAATTTTGTTTGATAATGCATAATATGCTATATATACGTTTACGAAAAGGAAAGAAATCTCAACTATCAACTACTCACATACCTTATAGTTAATTATAAGTTATTACTCTGGATCACTCCACTATATAAATTATAATAATTATGGGAATAGAGAACATAACAGGCTTGGTTATACAATATCTACAAAATTGTGAAATTCGTCCGTACCACAATATTGATATAATATGTCCTCAATGTGGGTATTTGAAGAAAAAAGCCATGGAAAGTTTAAGCATAAATTCAGGTCAGAAAGCACCTTGGGCTAACAGTTAGAAAGGTTTTAATATGGACAACAAGAATGTGCACCATCCACCTAATTCCACCCAATGCAAATATTGCTTTAAATCTCCAATATCGCGCTGGATTCTTAAAAAAATATCAGGCCGTGAAATATTTTAAGTCGATAAGCAAAACTGTTGGACCATAAATTCTAACGGCATAAATAATGCATACGTTTTTAGTGATTATAGTAATTGCTTTATAGGACAAGTTTGGACGGGTTTTGGTCGTTTGGTTCGTTTTTACATAACACTCGATTCTCTCTCAAACTTTTTCAAAAATGTTAAAAAGGAAGTCCACCCTTTGCATGTTCCTTGATTGGTACTACCTGTAGACGTAGACCACACTAAAAGCAACAATTATGCTCGGACCTCTTTTATTGCGCTATATGTTAACATTTTTTATGTATGCATATTCATGAGAAAGTTAGCATAGTATTTCACATCTGTCGTACCATGCATACATCAGCCTACCAAGAAGGTGGTGGGCTGCTTCACTAAAAGCATCATACAGAATTCATGCTAATGCCACCACTTGGCTCCACTAGTCTAACGGAAGTGAATGCAAAAATTGTTAGAGCAAAGTTCAACCTACACACACATCCTAATTGGGAGTGATTAGCATTAGACTTATATTATATGACAAAAATTTTAGCTATAACCTTGCTCTGGCGATTGCTCTGTTTTTTTTATTTACTTTACACAATTACATGACGGAGAAAGCAATATGATATTCCAAGTCAAAACTGTACCGTATCCCATCGTGTCGTAAAAATGGTCTGTTTTGAACGTCCTACGCTACTTGGCATGTTCACAAAAGCGGTTGCAGTGTCACCCTACATTTCACTCCCACACAGTGCGCAGAGTTAACAAAGGGTTTACACAAATACTCCCTGTGATCCCTAACAGTACACCTCATGAATATTTACAAGATTTTGATTGACACTTGAATGCCCTTCCTTGTTCCCGAAAATATCAGAACTCAACCCAAAATGTACAATGCTCTAACGTGTTTTTGTCACAATGTAGGAACAAGTGAATCCAACCAGGAACACAGGATGCAGGAGGATGTGTGTGTGACTCGGTCTGACCTTCTGTCTGAGCTTGGCAACCCCATCCTTACTTATGAATGGCTTAAAAAGAAGTCTGTCTGGCATGGTTGTAATACCAGTAAAAGCCTTGGCTATCATCAGCTTTCCTTAATTTTTGCAAGAAACTTCTTTCCCTGAAAACTAGTTTGCCTATTCTTCTGTTCCCTCTCCGCTGCTCCAGCCCCGTATCACATTTCATACTGTTGAATTTTTTATGCTTAATAAGAAAACGAAACGTGGATGTGAAAAAATCCTTTGTTTCTTACAAAATAAGGCCATAAACTTATATTAAACACTGGAGTTTATAACTTGTGGAGGTTACTTGGAGGAACCCCATTTTTACTGCTTGAACACGTTAATTTCTAAATTTCCATCTCACATATATACAGCTGGAAAAGCTGTAACAACTTGGAGCAAAGGCAGGGTTTGAACATGGATAGGATTCTAAAGAAGTTCTAACAAGCTTAAGACACATGCTATCAACACATTTTAGGGATAATACCAAGTGGAATTATATTTAGCAAGAAAGTTTTTCTTCTGCATTATTATTTTTCCTTCGTATTTTTCCACTTAACATGCATATTATTTCAAAGAAGTCGCGAACAAAGAAAACCCCTAGAATATAATGATGTATATCTGGTTTAAGTAAAACGGACGGGATGTTGCGTTGTGTGTAACATTCACAAGCGTTTTCTCCTTTTCCGTTTTCTCTACACACATTCCCACGAGTATTTTGTACAGAGAACAATCAAAGAAAGGGTGAATAGTGGAGTGCAAGTACGTAAGTCCAGTGTATAATATTGTATTATCTTCATCTCCTGATAACTTTTTTTTCTGGATGGAACATAGGATTCAACAAGGCAATTTCCCTTGCCAGCTTTTCAGTATTGAATACACACAAGAACATATATATATCGTTCGTGTATGTGGCTATCTAGTTGACAACAGGCTACAGAGAGAGAACGGTATAATAGGGAAAAGGCGACCAAGCTGTATGCTTGTGTGTACCCAGACGCTTCCCATTTTCTCATATATGACTAAAGCCTTTCTCCACTGGGGAAGCCAGAAGTGATCCAGACTTCGTTACGAGGAGGAGGGTAAAATTCGGTGCATCAGAAAAAAACGAAAATACGAACGAACGCAGTATTGGGCATATTCCGCGGAGAGCCGTCAAATCTAAAAACAAACCAATCAACCTAGTTGAGTGAGTGTGTGCATTGTCTGGAATTTCAGATCTGATACCAATTTCATCTTGAATCGGTCATCTATTTTGGGAGAGAAAAGCAATAAGTTTTCATCTCCTTTCGTTGGACTATTTGACACAATCATTTCGGATACCGTTTGAGCGCAGCAGCAGGGGATTTGAGTGGTCAACTACTAAAATATACGTATACGACTATATTTTGGAGGAATATTGGTTTAGATACCTAATGAAATTTTAAGGCCAAAGTGAAGTTTTGTTGTAATTACCCCCTGCGTTGTAGATTGTTCGAATACTGTGGGCTACTGTTAACTAATTTAATTAGCCACACAGCACAAGTTTGTAGTTACGGATTACGGGTACTGGGGTACTTCAACTTTTAATGCGATTTCCGTGGTTAGTCCTAGGGGGCTCTCTAAAATAAAAATTAGTGAATTATAATATTAGCTAAGTATGGATATCAGTAACTTTCCCATTAGTAGCAGTTCTGACGGAAAGAAACGTGTCATGGAATAATTCATTTCTCTCACGTCTCATATTAATAAGTGTAAGTAGACAAACGACAAATATTCTCTGCTCGCAAATTCTTTCAATATTTCGAATTCTGCTCAGCAGCCAATTCCAATAAAAGTACTGGTAGCCCCATTTATTGAAGCGAACAAGGAAGAGCGAGGTCTTATCTTTGTGCTCCGTTCAGCAAAAATATTCTGTGCGAAAGTCACAGCAGCACTGCAACTCATTGTGAAATTGACAAAGTGACAAAAGACTTTACATAGACGCAAACCTACAAGAGCAGAGTGTCACGGTGAACACAAGTCACTGCTCACGCTCACACATCACGACTTTTTTTCATCTTTCCAGCTTTCACTCGTCGCATGCACTCATCATTTCTCTCTTGTTGCTCTCCTTTTGAATTACCATCTTTTGAAATAAGGGCCGTTTTCGCCGAGGTTCATTCAATGCAACGAACTTATATGAGGCACGAGATACTCACATATTTTATTTAGAACCGTATAATAGTTCCCTACGTCAGTTTTTCAAGTAAGTGCGTAAAACACTTGGAAAAGGTTAAAATGTTAAGAGGAAAAGGGCTCAACTAAATAACTTACCTAAGAGCCGAGCTGTGTATAGCCAAAAAGCTTTGTGCGTTTGTTGTTCCATTTTCATTCTTACTTTTTCGTAGGTGCAGTTCGTCATCCTAATCTTTGTAATCTTTATAATAACTCTACGTTTAAAAGGATAAGAAAGAAGAGGCAGGAGCGTATATGTGAGAAATCACTTTACCATTCTGGAAGTGTGTAAAGACGCTGAAAGCTGGGGTACACCCACTCAACTTTATTCCAAAATAGATATATGCCTAGTTTTCTTGTTATGAAACCCACCATACGTAAAATGTGTATGAATAGCTGTAAATAAAGGATTAGGATTACAAGGACTACAAAGATATTATTAGTTACTCTCCAAGAACTTTTTTGCTCGACTTATGTCCCTACTGATTCATTACATCTTCTTCGTTTCTCCCTGAATCCGCACGAAAGGAAAGTTTTGTAGAAAGTGTGTCTCCCGGATTAAAAACCTGTATTATATTTAGACTTGTGCTTTCTGTAAAACCCACTCAAGCCTACTCCTCCTCGGTGTATTTTTTCGACCATAACAAAGCAAGTGGATAGTGAACCACTGGTTTAAAATGCATCCACTTTGCAACGGTTCGGAGCTCAGTGGGCTCGCTGACTGGAACTCCATTTCTAATCAATTCTCGTCGATAGCAGATCTTCACCAAGAGCATCTCCTCGAGTCTCTCCTGTTGCCAAATGATCCTAATTTAGTATCATCGTCGGAATTGGCCTCCCGCTCTGGGAACATCGACGGGAATAACTCTTCCATGGATGGAAGCACGGGTGGAATGGGCGACAACGGGATTATTACTGGTGTTAACTCGTCTTTAGCAACCTCTCCGATTAATTGCTCTGATCCGGAGAGCCTGTTCAATGCTTTTAATCTGAGCATGTTGTACGAGGATCCTGTCTACTTTTCCCACTCGTACCGCATTGTGGGGACGTTCTTTCAAGGACTAATATTTCTCATAGGGGTTCTAGGCAATATTCTCGTTGTCTTTGTGGTTGCACGGACCAAGAGCATGCACTCCCCGACTAACTGCTATTTGGTCAGTTTGGCTGTTGCTGATTGCATCGTATTAATTGCTGCAATTCCTCAGGAAATTGTAAGCTATTATGTAGTTGGGAGTATGTGGATTTGGGGCGACGTGGGATGTGCTCTCCTCATCTTCTTTCAGAACCTGGGTATCAACGCGTCATCCCTGAGCTTGGCTGCTTTTACGGTTGAAAGGTATGGAGTATTTTGGAAACATGTTTTTTGCTATTATACCCATTTTTTACAATTACCTTCACATTGAAATAAATTGTGAGGAGTAATCCGTTACTGTCAAGCAGCGGAAGGTTGATCCCTAAATAAATATAAATTTGAAGTGTTTACATGAAACCATTCTATTTATTTCAAGAGATTCTCCCATTTTAAAGCAGATTCTTTTTTTTTCGTTGTTTTTATTTATAGTGTAGCGTCAGTTGAGCGGATGGAGGAAATTGAAAGAGATAAGATACATTGCTAAATTGAATATTCTTGTCATGTCTTTCTCTCTCGATATTATTAGATGGAAAGATTGCCGCCATTTGACAAGCTGAACTGTTCACTTGCTTTTTTGTTTTTACCTTTTCCCAGAATGAGCCTAAGGGTGCATTGTTCCGTTTGAAGATGTTGACTTTATTTCTGGTTCGGCTGTTTTCATTTCATGTGCTGAGACATTCAAAAAAAGTATCGCTCAGTTTACAATCTCAACAACTGAATAATAGAGTAAATGGAAGGTTATGCAGACAAATGGCTGAGTCAGGCGCAATACATTTTGTGTAAATGTTTCCGTGTATTTCGATATACATTGTAAACCATATTTTTTGTTGCCTTTTATAGATACATAGCAATCTGTAAACCCTTCCTGGCCCAAACGGTTTGTACGGTGAATCGAGCTAAGAAGATTATCGGTTGCGTATGGATATTTGCGCTAGTTTACTGCTTTCCATGGCTCTTCCTCACGTCAACATTTCCCATATTCTACAAAGGATACTCGAACGTGCAAACTTGCGAGCATAAGCTGAGTCGGGAACAGTACCTGGGATATTATTTCGCCGATCTCATTGTATTTTATGTGATTCCGCTGCTCCTCTCTGTCGTCTTGTACTCCCAGATTGCAAGGATTCTATACAGGAGTCAATCTTCCAAGTCGGGTGGATGCAGTGGCTCTTCTTCAGGGAATGGAAATCTGACTACGGACTTATCTAAACCGAATGCTGCTCGAGTCCAGGTAAGATAAAACGGTTTGCTCACTTTAGAAAAATAGGTTAGCTGACGTGACAATACGGATGGAAACATTGAGAGAGAGAGAGAAAGGGGGAAGTGGGGTTAGTAGGTTAAGGAGGCAGTCAGCAGCAAGTCTTTTGTTCCGTGTCATCATTTGTTTGCTCAGTTTCATTTCAACGGCAAACACATATGCGGCAATGGTAAACAATGTTTCATGTAAATACATGAAGAAAAAAAAATCAGATGCCACACATTTTGTTGAACCTAGCTACTCGTGTGGTTAATTAAGTAGAATGTAGTACCGTTTTGTAAATATAGGCTGACATGTGCAAAACTGGAGTTTACAACAGGGTAACTTCTCCTCATAAAGATTCCTCTCCGCTTTCATTGTGTCTATTCAGGAAGTTAGTTCTTGAAAGCGCGGCGGTGGTAAAACCGTAAATCTTTCTAGGGTAACAGCCACCCCCAGGATACTCTGTATTGGAACTGTCCATAGTTTGGTTGTTTGATTAGAGACATCAAGCCACGGACGAAACGGAGTCACTCTACCTACTACCTACTTGGTGTCGTCAAACAGAAAAGACCGAAGCACTGCTGCATGCAATTTAGTTTGCGCTTGTGTGACATCAGATAAGAAGTGATAAAACTACTTCAATTTACTCAGAATGCACTTAAAACGCCAATCATTTCACTAAAGCCGCGACCAACAAAACTTGTAACTTACTAGCTGTTAGCAAGTCAAGTGCGTTTTGCAAGAAGCGTGTGTAGCCGAGATGGACAGAGACAGCTTTATTTCCTCTCCCATTCCAAAGTTAAATAGTTACCAAGCTTTATGCATATTTGGACTCAAACTCGGGGAGAAAACAGCCGATGACTAGAGAGAGACAGGAAAAGAGATGACGCCTGCCTCATTGTCAATGCAAATAGGTGGTATTTACGAGAAGTGAAAGTTTACAATTGTTGAAAATCCTTCAACAAAAGTATGTATTTTGAGGCATTCAGAATATGATTTTCTCAAGTTGCTCTATACCCGAATATAATTCAAGTGGGAATGAAATGCTAAAAGTAAATATGTATAAAGAGGAGCTTATTTTCTCGTTTCTCTTGTTAACTCCGACGCAAATATACTTTATGAGCTGCCTTACGAGAATCAATCAAACTGTACAATGCTGCAGTTGGCAACACGTCAAATATCTGAAAAAGGATATAAGGGATTGCAGTGTGAATTGTGAAATATGGTTACTTTTGAAATTGACGTGAGGAATCTGAAAGCAAGTGGAAAACGACAAATTATGCTTTAGAAACCTTTCGAATTTCGATAAAATCTGGAGTTGGATATATGATAAAAAAGCACATCTTACTTTTTGAGCTTATGAAATGCAAAAAAATCTTACAGTTCCCATGAAAGAGAAAGTTTCATTTACCTAGTTTACGAAATTCCCACCCAGCGCAACGCAGTGCTTATACCCTTTTGGTAGATTCGCATTCGAACGCGATGCAAGGGCAATTGCGAAGCGGATTAACTGGATTGTAATTCATCTGCATTTTGTCGTACACGTGTTCACGAATAGAATGAACGACAATGCTGAACAAATATTGCATAAAATTACTTTGCTGGCGAAGTACAATCATGTATGTTAACTAGCAAAACCGCTATCTGCATGTTGTCGTACACGTGTTCACGAATAGAATGAACGACAATGCTGAACAAATATTGCATAAAATTACTTTGCTGGCGAAGTACAATCATGTATGTTAACTAGCAAAACCGCTAGGCACTTTTTTGTCCAATTTTTCCGTTCGTTTTGCTGCTCACGCTGAGTAATTGTGTTAAAGTTCGCCAATTGACAATGACGATAAATGTTAGGTAACTATTTTTTGGCACGTAGGTCTAATGCGGGTAGCAATTCTTTGCATTCTTTCAATGATTTTGTGCTTGGTCAAATGCTGGAGTGTGGGCAGTCTAGTTTCAAGGTTTTTCATAGAAAGCACAACTTTCCCAAGTGAAGTTTTAGGTGACATTATAGGTTTAGGTTTTCTCGGTGTCAGCCAATTCTCGCCCAAAACTCACAGTCGTGGTACTGCAGTTACGTAAACCGGAAACTTGGTGCTTGGTGGCGATTCATGCCTTTGGCGAAAGTGACGCGAGTAATCAATTATCATCACGCCTTAATGAACAAATCAAGCTTTGGTCAAACTCGCTCTTTACAAATAACTCCAGTTCCAACCAATCCCAAATTCTGTCAAAATTACATAAAAAAAACAAGTTCAACTGTGTGCACTGCACAGGCGGAAGTTAATTTTCAGGAAAACTGACGTCAGACATGAAATTTCACATAATCCGTTTTTGCTTCAGGAAGTCGCGGTCGGGGAGCAAACTGCAGTTGGAACAAACCCTGCTTGATTTTAAAAATTGCTTCTAGGACCACACAACTGCAGGTGGAAGCATGTCGTGTGAATTTTAAAATTGCTTCGAGCAAAATGGTGGACAGATAACTTGACAGCATACATGCTCATTACATTATTTGCTATGTTATACAATTTAAGTGAATTGGGATTAATCATTAATTTCCCCTTCTTCACATACGTGTTATGCTATATAAACTATACTGTGAAACTAAACGTGTTTCACTTTTAACTTCTTGTTTGTACAAGTTACGTGGAGTCAAACTTGAGGTACGCGTAAATGGTGTACTCTTTTCACTTTACACGACAGTAGTGGTGGTCCAGCCTTCGAAAGAATATGGTCCTGCAATTGGGTTCAGCGATGAACTCTTCACGTTTTGCCCCTAGTTTGTTCCGTTTTAAGCACTTCTACGCCTACTCTCCCTAGAATAGTAGTATGCGTAGGTGATATAAAATTTTTTTTTATCAAAAATGGTAAACTGAAAGTAGACTATACCATTAATCCAATTTGAGTTGTCAAAAGTAGGAGAATATAAGAGTGGAATATGAGCGATGAACTTGTTGACCAGGTGCCAGGTGGTGTGGGAGTTAGCTAAAACTGATAGTTATGAAACTACGATGCCCCAACATCAATCCATATATAATTTTCATATATTCTATTTTTCCTTCGCCAAGTGGAATCCCTCTCTCCTCGCCACTTGGAACTTTGTATTTTCTTTTAAAAACACTATACTTGAAATAACTACACAGCGGAAGTAATAACAGCTTTCTGATGTGAATATCCCTACCAGAGATACTTTTCGTGTAGACTTTGAGCTTCCACTCCCGTCTTATTTTCCCCAATTTTCGAATTTTCAAGATTTTCTGAAGCTTTCAGGAAGAAAAACACTATATACTCTCCCTTTTCACGAAAATGAAAGTCTCGCCTCGAATTTCTCGCTTTCGCCACTCCAACTGCAATTCACAACGGTATCACGTCATCCTTCTGGATATTGTTATAACACAATCCTATACCATAGCCGACTTCGAAGAAAAATATTTTATGAATATGATGTAATGTATTGCTCCCATAAGGCTTCTTGATATTTTTTATAGATAACTTTATTATCAAAAGTATCGTCGTAGTCCACTGGAAATTCGTGATACCCTATAATTTTCTACCTTTGATGGAAAAGTTCGTCTCGTGCATTAGGCTTAGGCGAATCACTGCAGATAAAAGGATTCCAATAGGGCGAGCCTTAGGTAACTCAGTCTTTGTTAAATATAATACTCGTGCATTCAGAAGTATCCTCATCTCAATGCAATTTCTCTTACGAAAAGCGTATGATTCACTTAAATCTAATACGGACTCCTGTACGCGTACTGGACCCCGAAGGGACCTGTTCCCACTTCACAAAATATATCTTTAGCAATGTTAACATAAGACTAGAGTATTTTTACCTCCAGAACTCAGGATAAGAACACAATACCTACAAAAAAAGTGGTCCAGTTGGTAAATGGATATTTCATGGAAGTAGAAAAACGTTACATAAAGATGAGATCACATGTGGAACATGGTCATACTCCATGACTGTTAACGATGACTCTGGGTGGCTGACTTCATTTTTATATCTATAGCCAAGAGAGCGCTGCCGTCCTGAATGAAAATGTAGGGAAGTAAGAGTTATTATGTACCACAAATGCAACTCTTCTTTCCATTCTTCTCGCTTTCCACAAGATGAAATTTAAGAAATTTACCTGAGGAATTGTGGAAGACTCCGTCGAGTCGAGGCAGACTGTGTGCATGTAAACGATCATGTTACGAACACCGGGTAGAATATCACTTATAGCACTGTAAATCTACGTTTTTTTCTTCTTCCAAGTACATAAAGTATATTTATATGTACGTGATGTTGTAAGATAAGTCTATAAATTATTCACTTGCCAAACCCATCGCATGAATGGGACTGCATTTGCATTAAACAAAGTGAAATTGAGTTTGTGCCTGCCTGGGAAGAACTCATGTAACGCTCATTCATAAGGCACAAAGCAAAGGCATGAGGACATACATATTGCATTTCATAAGTAGCGTGCTTTCTACCATCTACTACTCGTCACGTACAAGTACGCACCACACCTCTTGCACACATTTAGCATGTGAAAGGAGTAATTTGGCAGAATATCATGAATCTAACATTCGTGGTCTCTCAAAGCGTTTTCAGGGTCACTGGTCATTGAATAACATTTGTTTAGAGCGAAAGATGCTTTCGGAATGTCCTTGGAGAAAGGGGATATTCTAGGGAGAATAGATGATATATGAGGATTCCTAGTCCGGCAGTCCTTGATGTACAACCTAAGTTTGGGAGCAGCACTCTTCAGAGAGATATAGATTATAGTCTTTTTTTTTGCAAATTTTATCTGTATTTCTCATTCATTATGTACGAAAAGTCTTGGAAGAGGAGGACCTTCCTTGTCTGCCCACTACCATACTACCATCCCTCTACCATGCACAGCTTGAATTCCACTCCACTTCATCATCCTCACTTTGTACTTTGCCCGTGTGGCTTTTGCTCAGCAATGCAAATTTTTATTCATAAGGCGGAACTTTGTGGAAAGCGGAGATGAAGTGGGGCCAGGGCGTCAAGAGTGGCTCCCTAGGTATAAGCATAAGCCTACCAATTTGCAAATGATTAGTGTTTATTAGAGACGCCAAATGCTGTGAACTGTGTGTATGTATATAGCAGTTTGGACAAGATTAATAGATTTTGAAGTTCAAAGTGCGCAGCAAGGAGCTGAGTCATCATGAGAAAAAATGGCAGCTTGAGTGAAAGTGATCGATCAGATGAATACGGCGTTTTGAAACTGTGAATATATATACTCTGTGGATATATCCGCTTCACACTCGATATGATATCTGCGAATGAAATAACTTGATGGTCGTCGCCATTTTCGTAATTATAATAATAAAGTACGTAGGTCGGTCACGCGGCAACTTTCTATCGTTATATTATTTCTTAAGATATATGTACTAAGGACATGATGAAAATCAGTGCTTCTGGCATCGACAAATTTGAATGCGTCATTCCACTCCGTTTTTAGAACTAGGCGTAGCAGTGATTTGCTCTTAATGTGGATACGAAGTGACGGGTTGCGCATGAGGATACTCATTTATTGACACCTATTTTTCCGTTCCACGAGAAACGTCGTCGCACAGATTGTGCCATTACTATCTTCGTTGGAGGGAAAGTTTGTCGTGTTTCCTAACATCTCAACTCAATTCTTTTGACTTATATAAAAAGGATGACCAAGTAGAAACTGCCATGTGGTTGGATATTATGGTAGCTGATGTAATGATGCTTAATACCGATCCGAAAAGCCGCTTAAGACACCCGTCATGATCCATTAACGTATAATTTCCTAAAGGAAAAGGGAAAATGTTTATACTGTTATTCTACCTAATGAGATTACTAACCGAGTCCCTTTCCCACTGTTGCTAACTATCGAGTTGTGAAAAGTGTGAAAGCGGAAGAATAATATCGCATTGTGTCGGATTCTGGTGGTGAGAGCGGGGACATATGCAACGAGTTGTATTTTGTAGATGGATTCCTTTAAAAAAAAACTTTTTCATTTCTGGATAACCACGTTGTGTCTGTTCATAGGAAGCTTTTATCTTGCCAAATATTGATTTTGACGACAATAACACAAGCTTTCTCTTTCATCCACATGTCTTAATATCACAAGGAATAGATCAATTTCAAAAAGTTTCCTGTTTTGGCTACCTCCACTCCACCACCATCATCAACGCACACGACTGACTAGCCGTCATGGATCTGATGTTTCCTTCATTCCGATGGGTTACACACGCTGTGAATGTGCATTCTCCTAGGAAAAACTTTTATATTTGTGCCCACAGTTTTGTTGGCAGCATCCACTTGAAAACATTTGCACTACTTTTTTGCTAAATGTCGGCCCAAGATTTACGAAGCCCCGCCGGCTACTATGTACATTTGCATTCAGAAAGTATGAATGAAGTTAAAGTAGTTGCATTCCAACCGTAAGAAGAACCTAAAATATATCCTTTGTAAATGGAGATGAGTTTTGAATAGTTTTTTTTTCCAAGTCTTGCATCCGTCATTCCTGCTTCCTAAATCCCTGATTTTCTGGAATGCTAACTTGAATCACGTTATATCTCCTTTTTCGGCAAAGTGAAAAAGGGGCTCTGCCCTTTTTTCTCCAGGATTTACGAAAGGAAAGCTGGTATTATTGCAATAGCAAGTAACCCCAAGGAAATTCCTCAAAGAGCTTAAGCAAGTGGTATTTGATCTGCAATTTTTCTACTGAATTACTCGACATTATTGTCTCGTTTCCTCTTTCCCTCAAACAAAGACGTTTGATGTAGAGGTATCAAAACCTAACTTGTGTGTCGTGCATACCCCACCACTGAATCTCTCTGGCCAAAAGGTTTTTATCGTCTTTTTGTGAAGAAGCCTTTTCAAATTTTCGTGTTTAATGATAGGAAACGAGTCCATCCATTCTCCGGAAACCATAATATTACGTTGGATATCTTGGGGCAGCAAGAGTTTTAGGATTAGTGAAATAGAAGGGCATGTTTACTATGGTTGATCTGTGTGTAACAAGACTCGACGCTCTATATACACCCAACACATCTATTCTCTGACTATGCACTTCTCCGCCGCGAATGTTACTTTAGTAGTTTATTTAGGCCAATACTATAGGAAAAAGACCAGGGAACCACATGATTATATGTAAGCCTAGGAATTTAATGGAATACACATTCCGAGGAACTACACTTGCATATTTTAGGACTTATTTTTTCCTTTTAGCGAGTAGAACCATCATCCATATCAACCCGTCTCGGTTTAATTTTGGGGAGTTCTAATATGATCTAATAATGCTATGTAAATTTTGAGGCTTTGCTTCAATTTCCTGGATTCTGAGACCCCATTTCGAAATGGGTTTAGTAATATATTTGAGATAGATTTCCAAGAGGGAATTTTGCTTGCTGGTCAAATAACATGGAGGAAGTTAGGAAGTTTGCGTTACACGGTACGGTTATCAGCATACGGTAAATCTCTGCATTTTCATCGTATATCTCTCATAAAATTACCAATATAACCTTGAACGAAATTGGTAAATAGACGATGCATTACATACTGCATGCATAGCATATATACTTTCCTAACAGCAAGAAAGCTCAACATGAGGATGAGGTAGGATGCTATCTTAAAACGCTCGTTTTTACTTCCACTTATTGGCAATCCTCCGTCGTGTGGAAGTGGTATCCTGTAGGTATTTATTACACATTTCAGGGAAGTACCTGGAGATTTATATCTAGGTTTACATTTTATATTTAACCTAAATCTCAGAATCAAGTTGCACGTCAAAAGGAGAAAGTAGAAAAGGGGAGAAAGAGGCTGTAAAATGCATGTGATGCTTTAGTATATCTGACATGATGTGCTGCAACCTTGAATAACCATATTAAGTGAGGCATACTGGTGGTAATATATGCATTCGTTCGTACGTGGGTGGATCCATCCCTTTTCCTTGTAATAAGGAAATTACTACCGACTGTGAGTACTTTATCTTTTCTGTACCACAAAATCAGTCAACTTAATGCTAGTCTTTCAATTGGTGAGTTCAAAGTTTCAAAGGTTCTCCTGTATGTTATATATCTAAAAAGGAAACCAGTAGAACGATGATCTGGCCTGTGTTCCATGAGAATAATGACATGTTCGATAAAGAGTGGT
>JAANSN010001830.1:0-29122 GCA_036850665.1 Dicranocentrus wangi | reverse complement strand
CTTTATTTTGACATGTTTGAAAATAAAATTAAAACACAATCACAATTATAATTTGAATAGTTTATGAAAGATAAAAGATTTCGTCCATGGAAATGCCGGGTGGGAGGGTGCCCATTACGAAATGAATTACGAAATGTCAAGCGAATTATTTATGGTTATCTCTTAATGAACCTGGAACACCGGAACAAATGGAAATTGGCAAATGTGAATGTGGTCTACTCACTTACTTATGTTTTAGTTGTAAACTTTAAACTTCATAGTTCACATTCACAAGTCGGGCAATTCATGTGCTTGCCAATGAAGCCCAATGGCATCGCTCAAGCTCAACAAGCCAAGCTCTTAGCAACAGCATGTGCAAGAAAATAAAACAAAAATAAACATAATTCAATAATTATCGCAAATGTAGCACTCGTCATGAAAATTGTAACTATAAGTATGGATTTCTGCTCGAATACCAGGTCATGCTCGAGAAGCAAAATACCAGGAAACAAGGATTTCCTTCGCAATTCGAGATGGATTTGGTTTTCGTTTTTATTTTACGGCTTTTTTGGACTGGCCTACTAACAGGTGCTCTTGTTGCAGTCATGATTTACTACGTCGATCCAGATATTTCCAGCTACACAAACTCCATCGTATCATGGTTCCTCGTGGTAATGACGCTTACAATTTCCGGGCTCTTGTTACTGGATGGACTCGGATCTCTTGCTTTAACTGCTGGAATGTCATGGTGGACTGTGGCAATCGCTAGATTTTATTTGTTCGCCATTCAAGGTTATAGGACATGTAAAGCGTTCCTCAATAAGGACTGATGCAGAAGGTCGTTACAGCTGCGCTACGGTTGTGTTACAATGATTTGTCAGTTTGTTTTTATTCTCGTTTTATATTGAGTACATATTAGAAATCAATAAATGTTTGAATTGGAGTTGGATGCATAGTACATACAAGTGTATTTCCTTTTGTTATATAGTGTCCATATTTTCCATTAAATTCCCTTTTCCAGTATTCATGACGCTTCATTAAGAAACTAACTATTTTTTTCTGTTCCATTTAACATAAATACTGTCACGTACAAAAAAAGAAAAAATCCATTGTTCAATACCAAACAGGTACTCAGAGATTCATTGTTAGTTCGGTAGGCTAAGGATAAACTCTAACCTACGTTCAGGATTTATAACAGTAGTTGATGTAAAACTATTTTTAGTATTCTTACACTGCAGCAAATAAATGACTAGGTATATAGAATTAAATATTTATTTTCTTCCAGTAATGGAATTGGTTATATTTACAAATACATAAAATTAGCAAAGTATACATTTGACAACCTAAAAAATACGGAAAGCTTTGATGCTGCTTTATTCAAACAAAAGTAAACAATATGCATCCTTCACATTTAGGTTACTATTTCACAATAGCCATTCCTATTCTCTAGTGAATACATGTATTCCAAAATTGTTAGCGTGATTGATTGAAATTGAGACCATTATAATATAATCATCGGGAGAAAGACGGGATCGTTGGAAAGTATATGTGCCTATTCAGGTTTTGTTCTCCGATGGAAATGCTCTATAATGCCACAACCTACGATGAAACTATGAAACTGAATTACAATTACATAATATGAAACACATTTAACTTACGGATAATGATGGCTTAAACCTTGAACCTAAACCAAAAAATATTAATGTGTTTGTACTTAATTGGAAAAGAGAGATACATCAAATGATAGAATATGGGCGTGTTTCTATTGTATTTCTCACAACAAAACTTCCAATAGTCTAGCCATTATATTTTTAAATGGCCAGTTAAATGTTTCTCTCGTTTCTTCAAATCATTTTGAGTAAGAAGCAAATTTTAAAAAAATGTGTGAATGCAATCAACATAACTTTAAGCGTGTCATACGTGGTGAGTGTCTTCAAGTTTTGACAGCGTATACGCTGTGCAATGTGGAATGAATCTAGCGAAATGAAATTCACAGCATTTCTAGTCGCACTTTTTGCGGTTATATATACTTCCAAAGCCGATCCCACAGATACTAGTTTGTGCACTAATTATAAAGACATTTTCACTATCTTAAAATTAAACTCCGAAAAATACATCGTGTTATTTCACGGGATAGAACCTTGTATGGAACTGAAAAATGGCAAGGGTCTCAGATTGCTCGTATTTTCGGAAAAACAAAATACCACAGTCTCTCCGAGTTTCGATTTTAGACACACTCAACCCTTCAACTTGATTTTTGGCGTACTTCACATCAGAAAGTTCGACGTGTTTAGAATATTTTTCAATTTTTCCCTTTTCCCATCCACCGTGTTGATACTATTAAGGGGAGCCAAAAAGATGAGAAAGTCGGCAAGACTAAATGCATACTATAATTTACCTGCGACTAAAGTTCTGCTTGATTCCAAAGATTCCACTATTGCTCTCTTATGCAACAGTTATTGCACTCCAAATACAAAGTATTTAACGTCTGACCTCATCCAAAGTCTCTTCAACCAACCGGTAATCTTCCACAAATCACAGTTTCGGAACGGCAACCAAAGGAAAATTTCAGCAATTGTTTATATCAAATACATAAGCTACTTTGCTATTTATCGAAATGATCTCTACGCATGTTCCAAAATTGCAGTAAGATCAAAGCTAATGTTCTACTGTACGTATAATATCATGGCCACCATTACATTATCACATGTACATAACATATCTTTCGATATTTTTGACAAAACTAATAAAACAGAGGTGAAGCGTGTTGACAAGGGAGTCTACAGCCAAGTAATTTACACGGACAAGTTCCATATCAAATATGAAGATAATGTGGTCTGGTCTCGGAAAACTGGATTGAGTTTCTCTCATCAGACCTCCATGTCCCCAGTATACTGCACAACAAAGTACGTTACTACCCCGGAAGTCATTAATCCACTGGTTTGGACCACCCCGTTTTCCATTGGAATATGGATATTTGTTTTACTTTTGTTACTTGTTTACGCTGTAATATTCTCTAGACACATAAGCGTCAAAACATTCAATGAGTTTTTGAATTTAATTGGAGTTCTGACGCGTCAGCCGCTGACGGTGTATGTTCACAGGTGCAAATTCCTGATTACTATTGCATTCATTGGAATGCTAATGTGCACTCTGTATGAAAACGTCATCCTAAGTTTGGTGGTCGTCTCTCCGATTCCAAGTACTTATAAATCATTAAAAGAAATTATCAATCATGGGTATAAATTCATTTGGTACTCACAGTTCGAGACGGTTCACCCTTTCCGGTTGTATGAAAAAGATTTCAAATTGTTCGACCTTCATCACAAACTCAATTCAAGTTTTCGCCGTATAAGTAATGTTATGCAAAATATGGACACAACAGCCAAATATCTTCGCCAACAAAGCGGACAAAGGTTTGCATACTTGACCCCACTGGAGGATGCGAAGTTGATGAAAGAAGGTTTTGAAAAGCGCATAGTTAGGACCAAGAAGTTTTCCAACGTGCGGTGCCACTCTGTGTCACAAGCCATCGACCCTAAAATGAAGTATTTTGAAATGTATACGGTAAACAGGGTTTGGATGATGAAGACTGTCAATGTGTTTCGAGATAGTGGTTTGGGTGATTTGTGGAAAAGGTGGTCCACCTGGGCTGCACATTTGAACTTTAAACATGAAATGGGAAATTCGCCCAAGTGGAAAGTAGTTAACGATGGGGTAGATTTTGAGAAAATACTATTTATTGTTGTGCTCTGGGCATGTTCATGTTTCATAGGGACATGCATTTTCCTGTGGGAATCCCTGCGTAATAGATTCAGACGGCGAGTAACAGTAGTGAGGAGAAAGGTATAAAAAATTCAACCATAGCCAGGTGAGTCATGTTTAACAAATAAGTTTGCGTCCACTTGGCTATCAACCACTTGGCGGTATCATTACAACCACTCGTGTCACACGAACCCTGTGACAGCCCCAAAGGCGACAACGCATGCGTGTCAGCAATCAATATTTTTGTTGATGAGGTCTAATTCTAATATTTGTATGAATAATACTATAAATTCGCTCAAAAGCTGCTCTATCACTCAACTCCCACTGACAGAAAATGCAAAAATCAAACCCATATTCCACGAATATCGTAGAAGCCACCGCCATTCTCATTTGGATATTGATATGATATTGTATACTAGATATATTATTCCCATTTCCCATTGCTTGCGGTTATTCATCTTCGTTGTTCATTCGACAGCTCTGCACTTTTTGACGAATAGTTTTGTGTCAACTTCAACAGTGTGATGCACCTAATAAGTCAAATATATGAAATGATGCAACGAAACCTAGAGACCTCACCATTACAACATTACAAATTTCAATAAAACAGTTAATCACAGTCACGATTTTATACTGTTCACCAAAATGGGTTATTGTAGTGTTTTGGTGTTTCGTCCTCCTTTAATTTCATAGTAATTAACACGAGGTAATCTTACCCACTCACACTAACATGAGTATTACAGCAGACGCAATAGACTAAACTATATAATTCATATATACTGTGTAATTTAGATATATATAGCGGTTAAGATTGGCGATGAATAGTTTCTGACAATTAATTATGATTTAAACTTACAATAATTAGTGTAGTATATGTATGCTTCAAGGGAAACGGTAATAATAAATACATACGTGTACATGTACATTCCAGAGAGTTATTACAATTTATCTATACTCATAATTCAGTCAGATTCATAATAATATGTTCTGCATCCCTCCGCTCCGCATAATAATGGTTGACATCGCATACTTGCATTCATTCAAGCACCTTGGTCGGCTTGTCCACGCCCACTAATGAAGTGCCAACTGCCAAACTAGGATGACTACAGTAATTATCACAAATGCCGTGGCGAGAATTCCAGCTGCGACAGGCTTGGACAGACTAGTACAAGGGAACAATTTCAGGCCATTTCGATTTCTGGGCAGTGTTTTCTCTTTCGCCATTTCAAAATCATACACCCGAACTGACAATTCTGGAGCATCTTTTTCTTGAGTAAAAACCGTGGTTTCGTCCTGTGGCAGAGTATTGAAATCTACGGTGGTTTCAGCGGTCTTGCTCGTATGAATCTGAATTGTCAAATCAAAAGTAAAAAAAATACTAACATGAAACAATATTTCATGTTGATGCTGTATATGATTTAGATTTATTATTTGATATTTCTAGTCGATTAAATCGAATATCTAGTCCACTATGTACCTGAACTTCTTTGAAATCCTCCACTTTCGCAGATCCCAAGTGCTGTTCCGATCTGTCTACCATGTGCGTTTCAACACATACTACGGGAGGAATTTCCTCCACTGTAACACTTAATTCTGCCGTCATCTTATATCATGGATAATATGGATATCTAGAATCTGAAACGTCAAAAGGCCTGAACTTAATTTCGAAATGGGTCACTAATTGATTTGATATTTACTACGGCTTAAAGCTTTAGTTGAAGCGTGCGCTAATTTGCCAACTTCAGTTGGCACTTGGCATGTAAAGTATGAAACATGAAACTGGACAGAGTTGATATCTGAAATGACAGAACAACTAGGAATGCGAGTGGTATATAGTACAGCAGCACGTCTTATGAATTTCTTCTGGGAATGCACTGACTACTATTATAGCACTATCTGAAGCACAGGAAAGTAAACAAACAGACCTCCCTGAAAATTTATTGAAACTGCTTGACTGCATACACAGGCACGACAAAGACCTAGGGCAGCCAGTTACGCAAATTAGATTTCCTGATAGAGATAAGTCAAATGTTTTAACTCTCAACATTCAAGCAGGCGTCTACGAACGAACGACTACTAAGAAAATATAGCTCAAAATGGAAAAAAGCATGCACGAACGAAATACAGAGAAAATTTGCATTAGCTGATTTAAACAGGATAGGTAAATGTCTGCTTTCATTTGTTTATATATGGATCACAATTTACCTGAGTAAGAATATGATTTTATAACTACTTTTTCAGGCACACGAGTATACATATATCCGGAATACGTAAATCACCTCCACCACATGTGTATTTAAGTGGGTTAAGGCTAAGGTAGTCGAATTTAAGACTAGCAGCAAATCTTACAATCCATTGATGTGATCTTAGGTCCAATATCGAATACGGCTTACTTAAAATATTACAAGCGCTCAGCTTGTTGAAAGACTTACTTTCCAAAATACAAACACACTAATGAAAACGTTGAGAAAACTCTGAGGTATGTGTCAAATAACAAACAGGCACTCCAGATTCCTGGACCATCAGCCTACAGTCTTTATAAGGAGATATAAATAGAAATGAATGATTCATATTCACACGTACATGCTACTTACATGAAACAAAACTAAAAAAAGTAATAGTTTGTACAATGCAATGTATTCGATGGATCATTCCAATATACATGCTGGGATGGGATTGTAGGTTTGACATGAATGTCAAAAATGCAAGTCGAATTTCGTAGTGGCAAAAAACATTGGATATGTTAGTAACTAGAATTACGTAGACGAGGACCATTTTCGTTGGGATATTATCATTGACAGGAAAACCACACGGGACTATGACCAGTTTCAGGTTGTACAAACAAGACAGAAATTGTTTAGGTGGTTAAAGATTCTGTGAAACTATACGACAGAAAATCGTCGTCACTTTTTGTCTAAAGTACACACACCGACACGACAACATTTCAACATTCATGGCTACATTTTTTTATTGCATTCGTATGAGACATGCTATTAGGTAGTTCGTTTTCGTATGGATAAAGGGATGGAAAGGGATGAGCAACGTCTCATCAGATATTCTTTTATAGAATAAACAAGCATAAAGAAACTATGAAGAAACTTGTAAGCTGTTCCATTTGTACTTATGGAATCCTGCATAGAGAACACTATAATTTCAAACCAGTATAATGTACCTATTAATACTTAAGTATAGGAGGACTTGAATACATATACTGCTCACAGGATTGAATGCTAGTTAGAATGTTATGCAATGGTCAAATGGCCATGCAAACATCCTCACCGGGATGGATGAATACCGTATTATCGCAATATAGTTAGAATTATCGAACAAATGAATGGAATGGATGAAAACACTGAAAACACCTTCATGAATTACGCTTGGAGTAATGTATATAAATTAGCAATGGCCAATGGCCAGAGAAAAGGCTTTTATTTTCTGAGCACTGTTTCCTGCACAAAAATCGATAATAACATAAATTAATTAATTATAATTTTTAAATTAGAAATTCAATGATCTATAAAATGCCAGTTATCTGCAAATTCATATAGACAGTTTAAATTCGGCATTTAACCACGAATTCCAACTTGGTATTTTACTGCTCGGTTTCTTCCCGTTTCTTGCAGACAGGGTGCTGAGTACAAGATCCCGAGTCATCACATTTATCTTCCATGACGCAAGGTCCACCAGCACATCTCACATTTGCACATGTTATGCCTACAAAGCGTTATATGGAAATCGCAAACATTTAAATAATAAAATAGTATTTTTCAAAACAATTTATAATTAGTAGCTTATTTACTACCATCCTTACTTGGCTTCTTAATACATCTGGTAATTTGTGGACATGGGGCTCGAATGCATTTTACCATTGCGTGTTCACATGTTTCACCATCTTTGCAGTTCTTGTCAACACAATTGTAGGAAGATGAAGTTGAGGAATTCGGGGATGTCGTTGTTACTTCATCAAGAGGCACACACCGACCGACTGGCGGACATGGAGGATTGGTACAATTTGTGTCAGGCTCATCAATACATCTAGTGTTTTGAACGCAAAACATCACTGCACACTGCCCAGGTGGAGGTGGGCCTTCGCCTGTGCATTAAATTAAATAACAAAATATTATGATGTGCAAAACGGTGGGATTCATATTATACGCATCGTCAGGAACTTTCACAATTAGAATTTACCTGTAACACTCCTTCCTTGAGTAGGGTATGCTGCCAACTGAAGACAGGCAATCAGAAACAAAAATTTGAACATTTTGATACACACTTGACTTTGCTACGAATATTTGCTAGTTTGTTCGAATGTCAGCACTATTTATAAAACTGCAACACTCGTTTCCTGGTGGTCTTTGGAATGCTTTAATTCAACTGAAGGTATGAACTTCCATGCATTTCACTTTTATATTGGATTTTCCAAGTTGTATAAAATCAACCAAATCCGCAGAATTCGTGCTACTGACAGTGAGATCCAAAATCCAGAATATTATAGTGTAGTATAATGTGTAGTGTACATAACTTTATTGGTAGCAAAACAAATCTGCAACAATAAAACCTGCTATGTTAATTTTTGTTCGTTGCTTTCCTCCACCCATAAACCATACAGATAGACACGCATAGTGCTTTTTGTGATGAGAATCTGGTTGTGTCGATGAGATGAGATCCGACTAATCAGGTAAATCCAAGGCTGGCTAATACATATTAGTGTTATGGCTTGCGTAAATCAGTCTAAAATGAAAAGAGCATTCATTCATTCACGATTTTATATTTTTCACATTTCATAGAGATGCGTTTACCTTTTGCCTTACAATATATACTCTGACTGTGGGGTTTGGATTTACACTTTGCACACAGCATACAACAGCAAAGGGTATATAGCTCGTTGACGTCATGTCGTGACGTTTGAAGTTGGAAAACTAATTACGATTTTGATAATCATATAGTGGTGAATGGGAAAATTTATGCGCGCTCGATAGTTGTATGTACTGTGATGAGTCATGCCGATACTGCCTAGAGTGAACCTGATGCGAATTTCATTAGAAGACCGATGACGCGCTTTTAGTTCAATGGTGCATCAGGTCTACTGCATTGGCATGGGCTGGATAGTAAAAAAACCAGGAACTTGGATAAAATACTAAAATACTAATTGTAATAGCAAGGAGAGATTATAGTGAAACATGCAAACACAAACACATCCTTTATGTTGCTTGCTTGAGATGCGATATGCGATGCATGTGGCTGATATTGACATGTAGTCACGAATCCTGATGATGCAGTTTGGTTTTTTTAAGCTTCGCGAATACTTCCAATTGAATGTGAGCAGTGAGATTGAGATTAGTGGCACGGTGAAAATATGAAATAGCATAGCAGTATAGAATCATGCCTATTTAATATTTAATACTTGAAACTTTAAGATCCTGTATAGTATCGTAATCAACATGTTATTGCTGTGTAGTGTAGATCAATGCGAAGGGCAAATACAGGTAATGGTATAATGTAATGTATAGGTAAGTACTTTTGCAATGAAATGCAGCGACCGGCGACATCCACGAGTCATGTAAGCGTCAAGAACAGAGAGGAGGGGAAATATACATTGCAAAGGAGGCTATTCGAATGAGGCAATCATTGTTGAGCAAAAGTACAAGAAGAAGCGGTTTACTAATGTTTAATTAAGACGTGGAGGCGAAAACAGAAATAGATAATTTAAGGATCATCTCGTTTTTACTTAACTCTCAGATACACGTACCTAATTTATTTTAGCGAACGTTTCTGGAAATTAATGTTACTAAATGGTATCAGCCGAGATTCTTCTAGAGCTACTTACTACGGAATATGTATTTAAACGTTACATTTTGAAAATTTCTTTCGTATTGCTTCTAATAAAATAGGCGAATTCATATCCGAATCAGGATCCAATATGAATCAATTCAAGGGCAGTCTTGTAATTGTGCTTTACAAATGCATGAAGTCCATTGAACTCTGAGCGAATCTGTTAATGATAATTCCAGAGGATCTTTCGACGAAGCACTGGCCCTAATTTGTTGAAGTTTCGTTACGGCCGCGGCAACAGATCCTGATCTGGACCCATCCGAGCAGCGCCTTCTTAGTGAGTTAGCGTTTGGCATATTACACACATCTACTTCTGAAGGCTCTGCTATGCCGTATTTGAAACAGCAGAAGAATCGTGGGTCTCCATAAAATTCCTTGAGTTTATTCAGCGGAATAAGTTGAATTTCAGCCGGTACTCTGTTCATTAAGTTGTTTCTATCCGCAGAATGAAGTTTAGGGTTTCCACATTCATCTGTTATCGTTTCAGAATTTGAAATGTCCTGACCGTAGCAGTCGGTCAAGATGCCGGGGGGTCGTGCTTCAGGATACGTTACTAAATCCAAACTGGTTAAACCAGGACAGGGTGAATTTTGATAACGGTTCACCTTCTGAAATGATTTGGACGAAGAATCGTAAATCATCATGAACGAAACGCTGAGATGCGTAGGACCGCCGGCAATCCACTTTGCTGGACACCTGGTATAAAAGTCGCTTAATGAAGCTTCCAATGGTGTTTTCAAAACGATGCAGGGTGGCTGCAAAAACAAAACGTGCATTTTAGACATTCACAAGTTTGGTGCAATGAAGGACTTGATGAGTAACGTAGGGTGGCGAGCGTCTAAATTTTCAAGCAAAGCTCAGGTCCAACGACAAAATTACTCACAGGGTAAATAAAATGTGTCATGAAATTCGAATGCGTCAATAAACTCAATGTACAATTTAGTAATTGTAAATTACCAAATACATCTTTTCACAGTCTGATTTTGCAATATTTTTGCAGATGCACTGTTTCCACTTTATTTCTTCGGGCTGGTCCCACTTAATAGGATCCGAGATTTGAACTCGATTTCCAATGAAGTATACTCCCGTCGCAGGGTCATTGGCAAGTATTTTCTTTCTTAATTCAAGTTCGTGCTTGGTCCTAACGGGAGATATTGGCTTATTACACCGGTTCTGAATGGACTCTGTGTCAGGCAAACTACAGGATTGAAACTGAGTTATATGAGGCGGGTAATGATAGCAGCAGTATATACGGCGTGAACTGGCAAATGAATTGTCCAGATTTTTCATCAAAAATGCGGGACGAAGTCTGATTTCTGGCTGGAATATTTTCAGTGCGCTATCAGTATCAACAAATGGCGTGGGAAGGTTTTCGCAGTCATCCAGGCTCTGGGGCGGAATATGTTTAAGATAGCAGTCATAAACTGGAGTGGTTCCATTAACCGGATATTTCTCTTCCCAGTGGAAATCTAACAAACATGGACCGAAGTTGGGAGGGCTTGTTCTCGTAAATCGATACTCTTCAATCCAGGCATGATGCTGCTTAGTGAAAACCGCAGGTGTTAATATCTTCCCTGGTAATTTCGACCCCCATTTGTGATCGCAATTTGTAAACGGGATTTGATCGTGCAAATTGGTTTCGTAAAGTTGGCACGGGCTCTATGCAAACAAAAAAAGCAAAAAAACGATTTGTGCGCGTCAGACCAGTTCTTGTTATGTATACGGAAAATTGGGAAATAAATATTTTGGGGTTCGATCGATTGCTTCTTTTCAATATCAAATCTTATCGTACCACAGTAGTTTCAGCACATTTCTGGACTGCGCGATCGTATTGGGCCCGAGTTAGTCCAGGAATGAATTTGGCACACAAACACCGCACCCATATGTCATGTAGCGTTTTATTCTGCAAAAGGTTCCCACCGGCAGTTAGCTTAAAGTAGTAACCTGATGTTATCTTTAGTAGTTCATCAAGACGTCTGTGCGAAGCGCTGTCTGTGAATGGGGGTACAGCACTATATCCTTGTTTAATACTGTCTTGACACCAAGGTTTGTCATTCATTGCAGCAAGAGATGGAGCATTACAGAATCGCAACTGGTTCAAATTATTTCTAAAGACTCGACCTGAATACTCCAAACAACACAGGCGTATTTTTGTAACTCCACCTTCCACAACTGTTCTTGAACCGTGATTATAGCCAAACTCCTTAAGAAGGAGGGTGGGGCTCCTCATTTGGCCGGTTTCATCAGGAGTGGGAGTGAGCCAATTGCGACAGTCATCTCCATATGAAGCAGTATGAGTGAGATTTTTTCCAGTACAGTCAGCCATTGTTAGCATGCTTCCCGGTTCTCCATAAGGATCCTGGTGGTGGATATTATCATCATGGACGAATTTATCATTGAATACGGATTCCCTACAATAACCTTTGTAACGCTCATGAGTAACAGAGACTGCCACACTAACATCAGAATCCACTTTAAGTAGTTTTGGTATATAAACAGAGAAATAATCTGACGTTTTGCATTGGAGTGCATAATATACTTCCCCGTTGGATACGTTGGCCGAAAGACATGGAGGCTGTACATATAATTAAAACAACCATATTGTTTGCTATATAGTAAATCATAATAAGCCGCAAAAAAAACCAGACAACTATGTATATCGTAATTTCGTAAATAATAAATTATGACATTTTATGATTTTACCAAAAATCTCACGACGCAACTTTCATGTTCCTGGGGGTTAGGCGACGAGCCGTCAAACCTGCATAGACATTTTTTAAGTAATTCCTCATTTTTCAACAAGTATCTATCTATAGATCCCTTCTTCTCTTCATACTCCAAACGCCTCAAAATATTATCATGAAGATCAATAACGCTTTCAGTCATCCGACTTCGATTATTGCCGAGTTGACACACTGTATTGAGCGTTCTTGCATCTGGCATATTGCATACTTTAGCCTGTTCAGTGGAATATCCTCCGTATTTGTAGCAGCAAAGAATGCTCTTGGTCGACACTCCAGGTAAATTTAAGGTATGCTGGATCGAAAGCTTTGCGTTAATTCTTTCTCCATTTTGGGAGGGCGTGGCGATATTCAAATTTCTGCAATCATCCATGTCGTCCTTGTCTACAGGATTTTCAAAACAGTCCACCACGTCAAGTAATGAATGCTCAGGAAGGGCGGAAGTATATGGAAAATGGTGACATGAGAACTTTTCGGAGACACAAGCCGATAATGCGGGTGGAATAATTTCCGGAACAGTTCCATTCGTCGAAAGCTGTTCGCATTCTGGACTCGAATAATGCAGCGCAGCATAACGATTTACAACTCTGAAGTAGTACCTATGCAGCTTCGAGGTATGCCCCTCATATGTTTTCATTATTTTGAAAAGGAACGGAGTAAAAATAACTGTTGGTAAAGTATGTAAATCCCAAGTAGCATGACATGCCTTTCCCAGACTTGCGAACGGATTTGCTCCAGCACTTGTACACAATGTCTTTATGAAGACATTTCCTGGAAGTAGCTTGCCCATATAGGGTGGCATCACAGTTGATGACACCTTACCCGGGTTTGGAAATAGAATCGGAGGGTGGGTAGGTGCAGGTAATTCGACTCCAGCGTATAAGTAATCTAACTTGGCTCTGAAGACACAAGTGTAAGACTTCAATAACAACACTTACACTATACACATTAATTGGTGTATAATTCTGCATTATTGCAATAACTAACCGTGGCACTTTGATTAGATTGCAGATGCCTTCTACATCGCATTGCTGATACGTTTGTAACTGCGTTCTGGTTGGATCATACGAGGCAAAAACCATTGAGGTGGCAGTGACGAATCCTAGAAACTATTTGGAAGGCAATTATTAGATTTTTTTAAATGAAAAAAAGATGAAATGAGATGAATATCAAAACAGGATCTATTCTTTTACCGCAAGCATATAAGACCGATTAAACTGAAACCCTTTGTATCCAATCCAGTATGGAGCTCTTGGAGCAAATGAAGTGATCATACTTAGAATCTGAAACCAATATGCATGCAGTATCATCACCGTCGATTCCACATGACAAAAACATTATTTAATTCAAATGCAATTTTCATACGAATCTTCGTTCTTTCGCTGAGCGACATAAAATCAGACCATGTCGACGGGTGTAATCGATGACGTTATGTAACTGAAAGTATAATTTTTTTATCTAAGAAACCGATTCTAGACACCTTATATGGCATTGCAGCGGTATATTTACACTTCTGAAACTTACTGCATCACCAGCATTATGCATAATCTTTCCAAACGTGAAAAACGCAACTAAAGTAATACTAAACATAACGATAGATTTGACCCACAACTCCTTCCTGCGTTCCTCGAACTGGAAGAAAAAGTGTGATTAAATTTTTACCCTTTTTCAGAACATGGGACTTAACAATTAAATAACGTAATATGTATATCCTTACCCTCACTGGAACTGGTACACGCACACCACCTAAGCCTTCTAAGTACGTCTTAACGGGCACGGGTTGTTTCTCACGAAACACTGCGAAAAGGAGGTTCATGATGAGCGTAATTTCCAATCCCTAACATTTCAACGCAAATAAACTCTTATAATAATCAAATTAAGAGGAACTGCTTACTAATAAATAATAAATAAAAGAAATTTGAGACGAACCATCGAAAGGAAAAACGCATAAAATGATACTGCGTTTACGTGACCAAAATATTGGAAAAGGGAAGTAATCGCACGGTGCTCGGCGAACAGCTTCTTGAATGGAATAATTTTCCTAGCGTAACTGACTCTACCATCCTTCTCATCTTTGCGGAAAACTGTCAAACAAGAAGACTCGTAATTAAACTCTTGCGGATTTCTATACTTCGAATATTGATAAGTTCGAAAAATAAACCTTTTCCGAGAGAGTACACCAGCCTGAGATTGAATTTCCTTGCCATAGACTCCAAAGCCTTGCCATAAACGGCAAAACCGGACAGAACTATGTTAAGACAAATGTAGCAGTAAAGAAAGACAAAACATCCAAATATCTCCACTAAAGGATAGTAAACGGACTCTCTGGGGTTGTGTGACAACGGATGTATCACTGTCCAGCCAATGAATCCACATGACTCCCTAACAAAGGGCATGTTGGCACGACCTCCGAAAGTAGCAATGACAAATACGACGCTTGAAGCTATCACGAATATAGCATGCTTCATAACCATTTCGCGGATTCCGCCGAGATTGTATTGAATTAAGCAAACACTCAAGTGGAATCTTGTCCTAAAGTCGGCAGCATGTGGACCCAATTGGAATATTACGAATTGGGACCAAATGGTAAGGAAGAGAGCAATAATTACGAAGAAAATGCATTCTGCCAAGTGTTGCGCATTGTCAAGAAGGACAATCTCTCTAGAAAAGAAAAATTTAATTAAAGACATGAGAACTGAATTATAAAACCAAGGCAAGGTGAGACTAACCCAACAAAGGATATTATAGTAATCATACGTCATACTACAGGGTTAGTGATTCTTTCTTACTGGGTTTTTGTGAAAGGTTCCTTATAAGTATTTATTTCCACAAGTGCTGTGATACTACTCAAAGTGATTATGAAGAAAACGACAGCGTGCAAACAAAAGCAAATAAAATGCCATGACTTTCTATTCCACTTCACCTGCACACATTTATGATGTGATACTACTCAAAGTGATTATGAAGAAAACGACAGCGTGCAAACAAAAGCAAATAAAATGCCATGACTTTCTATTCCACTTCACCTGCACACATTTATTACTTCGGGTAACTCTCTCGAAGGGATCAAGACCAAGATAAAGGGTAACTTGATCCAAAATTCGGGTTTCATCCAGAAATGCTTTGAGATCGGGATCAATAGGGCACGCTAAGGTTTTAGGGTCACGCTGTTTTTCTCTTTCCTCGGCTTCTTCGTCGAGTTTATCGTCTTCCGAACTGGACCAGTCGAGCCATTCCCCGTCGCGCTCGTTTAAAGGTTGGACTTCGTTAACACTGGAAATCAAAAGGGATTGAGGGTTCTCGTCTAAACCGAACTGCTTACCACTGACCATTGCGAATGGCTTCTCCCTTTCCCGAGGTTTTGCAGTCGAAATAATACTTCCCCTGTGTTCAAGGAGCTGCTGATGAGCATGCTTAGAGAGGCGTCTACGCTTGGGTATGGAACGCCTTTTCACAGATTGTCCTTTGGAAGTTCCCTTTTGAGAGTGGTCCGTTTGGGGCATGTGGGGTAAAATTGGGGGTTTTTCTACCGCTGATTCATCTGATTCTGTTGATGAGTCTGGTTCCGCGAGAGTGACTCGTTTCTTTTTCAGAACTGGCTGACGACGGTTCTTTTTTACGTCTGTGACTGACTGGGATTCCAAACTCCGAACGTTAGTTAATGACCGTTGTTCCTTGACACGCTCAAGCGTCGGAGCCGTATTTTCCTGGACATTCCAATCCTTGTCAAGCCCTTTCGCTTGGTCCGAAGAGTCAGTGGTCTCGTGATCTGAGTGACCTTTTCCTTTGTCGGATTTGTGTTGTCGAAATTTTATATTGCCCTTCCATGTTGACTCCCCAATTGATGAAATTCCGGAACCCTTCCTTTTTATCATTGCCAACCTTTCATCCCGTGAAAGACGACCTTTAAACTTCTTTGAAGTGTCGGTAGGTTCCGAACTTGTTTCCGTTTCAGATGTTGGGGGAACTGTCATGTCTGTATCTGTGGTTGTAGTATCATCCCTGGGATTCTTTCCACCGCCTCCACCTCCCCCGAACATATCTCTAGCACTGTTAAGATCTATAAATATGCTCTTTCGTTGAGGACCCTCTTCCGCTTTTTTATCCGCGTTACCTGAAGAATTCTTCTTTTCCTTTTTGTTACCAGTTGTAGAAGAAAACTTGGTAATTTTACTCTCCACCAAGCCAGCATTTTGCTTGGTATTCCAATTATTCATTTGGAATTTGTCGTTTTTCCCTCCTCCCTCGGAGGGTAAAAATGGTATTCCGAATTGCCAACAGTAAGCTGAAAACATTCTTTCCGCTTCTTTCCTGTCGTCTCCATCTTCATTCTCCGGTTTCTGATAAGTATTTTTAGAGGAATGGAGTGGGCCGAAAGGACCTGTTTTATAGACACGGAACTTCATTTTCATCACGCGACTCCCATCCCTATCGCCGACTTGAGGATCAAGAACGTCATTAAGCTCGTGATCATCCTGTAAGGCACATCTACGTCTTCTTTTACATTGGACAAGGACGACTTCGCGATGAAGTGTTTCATCCGGATTATGCTTATCCAATTCGAAGACTTCGAACGCATCTTGGAAGTCGTACATAGAAAAATGCATTCTGACGTGATGTAGTTGTAGTAGTGTACTACTTTTATTTTTCTTAAATAATTTTAGTTTTCAGTTCACTCCATGTCACCTTAAGTTGTATCGTATAATAGTAATATAATATACCTACATCCATGGGCAGCAGGTGCACATGTGGAATGGAACCATTGCAAAAATGCGAATCAGCCCCAATGGGGACAAAAAAAATCGTTACGTTGTATTATCTAGTTGTATGCGTATAATTAGTTGTATACATAAACTTATCCATAACGACTTATCAATTTATAGACTTTCTTGAGTTGAGTAGTTGCTGCGCTGTTGACTGTGCACTCCATGCACCTTTGAGAACGTTGGTATCTCTACCACCAGGCGGAGCATATTAATAAATTCGTCCTTGTATTCTTGCTTGTATTGGTGGTTCAATACTTATACTTAGCATCAGAAATTATCCTGACTGGAAAATCAAATATTTGCAGATGACTAGGTACTTAAGTTGGTTTGTAAACCAAAAAGTGTCGGTGATTTCTGCTGACCCTGCAGGGTCAGACTTTTTGAAAACGCTGTAGAAGGGCGTTTGAATTATGCCAGTAATTCATATTGCTCCATAGTTCCATTCCAAGCAAAGGGCAATGCACAATTTATACTTAACTTGTCAATATCAGTAAATGGGAATATATATATTATATACCAGTTATTTAGAGGAATTAAAGTTTGAATAATCTAAGACCAGTTATATATGGCTTGACGCACGTTTAAAATGATATTTATTGAAATAGACCACCATGATCTACAAAATTATTTGTAAACTGTATAAAAATATATCTTAAATACCTGCATTATCATTAGCCAGTCGGCCATTTTCAAAGAGCAGGTATACATAATACTCTCTGGCTTTTTTTTCATCACTGCTGTCGCTTTTGTAATTGATATAAGCTTCAGGAGATATTATAACTGAAGTACTGGTCCATTTAACTGACAATTCCGAATCAATTTTTACTTTGAAGTAAATAGGATGCAATCTGTATTTCAAAAGCACAAAACAAGTAATCTCATAAGTTATACTCATACTTAAGTCACTCATATTTAAAAAAAAATATGCAATGACACATAATATATATAGATTTCCGCACCCTGCCATTGTTCTTCGAATATCATTGGGCGGAACATCGAAATGATGTGTTTGTTCCCAGTTTAAAGGATTGTTGGAAAAATATTTCAACATTTTCTTTACATGTCCCGCCTGATAGTTAACCGACATGTTAAGTCGTTCTTTAGAGAGACACATGACCTCCAAGATGCAATGCAGCTTCTGAATGTTTGACAGCGATGTTGATACATCCTTACTATTCGGAGCAAAGCTGTCTACTTCTCCACGTTCAATAAGATGACTCACTGCAATTGAAACAGGCAGTGATACAGCCAATCAGATTTTTCCCGTTAATTTTAGTCGGATTGAGACCGTATTTTTATTTGCAACTTACTTGCGAGTGCAAAATTGTAATCCTTGAATAGTTTTACCAACCCACATTCAATAATCATTGTCACCATTACATCATGCCGAGCCAGTTGTAGCAAACTTGTTAGTTCTTCTTTCATTACTAGTGTCAAGTTCTTCGCCATTTGCGTACCATTAGTTAATAAAAGCTGTAATTACCAGAACATATTTCGCATTACGTACATTTGGGTAACTGCCTACCCATACTTAAGCGTGCATTTAAATTCATGCACCACCTTATCGTACTTCAACAGGACTTACGTATGGTCTGTACATTTTATTTGAGACGGCTTGGAAAACAAGACGTAGGCAATCTTGAAGTTCGTCAGCACTTTCACATTCTATAATAATCAAAATTCGAAGTATCCTTAAACAAAGCTGTTCATATTTCACTTAATTTCAATTTCAAAACGAATGATTACATAATTTACTTCGCAAGATAGACCAAAGTATATCCGTAAAATCACAATCTGCCCTTTCTTGATTAACTACGCGTCGTAAAACCAAATCCAGTGAATCAGAAAACTCTACGAAGACGGGTAGAGTATTATAAGTTTGTACAATTCGACACAATACAATTTAAGGCCATTGAACCAAATATTTAATCACTAACCCATGGCAGATGTCCTGTGTAAATCTATAACAGGCTCACGAGCAAGTAAGTTATTAATAGCTTGCATAATTTCAGTCATATCCGAAACATCGGCGACGGCAGAGGAATTCAAAAACGAATTACGATCGGCAATCGAGTTATTTGACAGATGGGACAAGATATTAATCCATTTCTCCAAATCCTCAACTTCTTCCCATAAAGCGCACATGGACGGGTTAGCATCTCCACGAAGTGGGCGAATAGCCTAATAGTTTCCAATACATCATATCATGACGTAAAGTTTAATCCTAGTTTCGCCCCTTTAATTAAAAACCATAGGCGGAATAATAATAATTAAAAATTACAATTTTACAAATCGAGTCCTCAGGCGGGATTCCAAATACACCGCTAGGATCTTTAAATAGAAATTCCATATAAACGTTTCCCTTCGAAGGGTATTCCCCGTGAAGCTTTTCGTATACTGCATGAGCCACCATTGTCATTGGACGATTCTGCAAAAAGAACATTAATATGAACATATGTAGTGGAAGTGGGTCTTGGATTAAATTTTAAATTAAATACATAACCGGGGGTGCAAAAAAAGGTTTTTGTCCCGGGAGCAAATTCTGCAAAAGGAGACGCAGGGATTTGAAGAATCCCTGAATTTTTTTTGTCCCTGGGAGCGCTCTAGAGCAAAGTTTCAGGGCTAGCTTAATTTCGCTTATTCCATAAAAAATCCTTGAAAAAACAGGGAAAAAGGGATAAAAAATCCCTGAAAAACATGGAAAACAGGGATCAGCAGGGAAAATCCCTGAAAATTTTGCAGGGATCAGCATGGGAAAATCCCTGAAAATTTTGCTGGGATCAGCATAAAATCCCTGATCCAGCTTGCTCCCAGGGATTTTCAAAAATCCCTGGAGCGGCGCTCCCGTGCTCCAGCAGTTTTTGCTCCCCCGTACATAACAAACAAAACGGTGAGGTTTTGTTGTCTAATTCTTCTTATTCAATTCAATAATACGCAGATCTGATTACTTACATCCACGATGCCATTGTCGTAATGGTGCTTACGAAATGCTTCCACAGTTAACATTTTCGCCTCTGGTCTGAATTTTCCCATAACATGAACATCCGTGCTAAAAGAAGATTTTCTAGCTCCGGTAAGCGTCAGTTTGTTTCCTTCTGTTGGGCCATTGACAAAAGCTAACACTGGAGTGTCTTCGTTAAAACCGTCTTTGTCCACCCTAAAACCCAACTCCTCCACAAATGGGTGCCCATCTTTGCATAGGTTTGCAATTGCCATTCTAGAAAGAAAAAAAATTAAGTCAAACTGCCATCATGAGCAAAATGCCAACATGTCCACCCTAAAACCCAACTCCTCCACAAATGGGTGCCCATCTTTGCATAGGTTTGCAATTGCCATTCTAGAAAGAAAAAAAATTAAGTCAAACTGCCATCATGAGCAAAATACCAACATTTATTCAAACTTTTCTACATTTGCTTCAAAAATTGAAAGTCTAATTTTAAATCCTTCATGCAAAGCTATTTCAATCAAATGTGATATATTTATTTATTCTTTCTTTCTTACTGTCCATCTATAACAGAAAGTGGTCCATATTTCTTGGGAATGTTTAAAGCGTCGAACACTAATGGAACACTATCAATGACAAGTGCCTCTCCAAAATCTTCATTCAAATCAAATGGACATTCCAGCGGGCATCCACCAATGCTGTAATCAACGGGTTTCCTACGAAAGTAACAACAAAAATTATATTTTTAATAATTTTTATCACAATGTCAACTTCAATCCAATCCAATTTCCGATTTTTTTGAGTTCAATAAAATTCAATCAATCATAATATTATAACGCTTACGCTTTGTTCACAATTCCTCCAGTATTTCCTACAATCGGGTTTCGACTCTCTTTGCTGGTCACCAGCAACGACATCATCTGCTCATCCCCATTCCACGAGTATTCGGGTTTCTTAAAGTTTGTGAAAACATCCCGTTTGAGAAAAAATGGAACGGGAATATCCACCCGAATCACGTTCCCAGACTTGCGAATTTCCGCCGGTGTACCATGATTAACATTATTACTTGTTGAGGATCCATCCACAGGTGAAATAGGCGACATGATGACTAATTGGTAAAAATGTGTTCTTAATAGTTAAAACAACGTTGTTTTCCCAAAAATTAAACAAAAACTAAATACTAAATACCACCTGTATTACGCTCAACGGTCACAAAAGTGACAGAAACAGAATTATTTAAAAAAATGTATGCTGGATCTTGATTCACATAAGTAAATAACTACCTGTTTCACATTAACAACATCACAACTTTCACACACACACACAATCATTTAAACACAAGTAAAGTATCATCATAATACAACACTAACAATACACATGCGCCAGTGTGTGTGTGTGTAGACGGTAAACAAGGCAAAACGGGAAAGTGACATTCAAGAAATGTGTAATGTTGTGGATTGTGGGGATATGCGGATTGCGGATGTGGATATGGATGGAATGGAAATGAAAACCGCTCAATTCTGCAGCACACCCGCTGAACAAAGTCAGCTCTCGTGGATTGGCAGCTTCCCAATGACTCGCCAGCAAATCAACAGGTGGGCGAACAAAGGATACATATTAAGTAAGTACTTATAGTAAGTATGAAAATGAGAGCAAGTAGGATATTATGTTGTCAAATGCTGTTAACCTAACTAAACACAAATAAAATCAGGGTACAATTCACTCACATGCATATACATATATATGTATATGTACTATGTACTACGTACCGTGCGTATCCAGCCAGATACATATAGTATTCAGTAGAGTAGGACTGGAACTTTTGAATCTTTGGAACAGGTTCGGGTCGCGTCATGGAACATGGCAGCTTGTAACAAAAAGAAGCGCATTAGGTATTCGATTCTTGTAGTCCATAATTCATGTACATATAGTGATGTATGCAGTTACCTGTTACCTGTATTTTACTATTTTACCATTTGCTAAAACGTACATATAAAGATGTCCAGATTACCATCCCACAGCACAGCAGGCAGAGTCTACTTTACTACCTATAGTATATTATCTGTATTAACTTTAACTAAGTTTTACGTTATGCTTATCACGATGGCATAAACGAGGGTCTTATCTAATTGTAAGATTACAGGTGATTTGATGACTGATAAAGATAGAAGTTGGTGTTTGGTGGGGAAAAACTTAGAATGCAAATGCATTATTGTGGCCTGATGTGACTGAAGTGAGTAGAGGAGAGTCCTCAGAGATACATACCTCCATATCGGCATATTGTTTAGTTTCTAGTTTCGATACTTTCGATTTATGCTTGTATACTAGACATAAAGTATTGAAACACCCTCGACTAGGTGCTACGAAGGGAGATTGAGTGATGTGATAAGTAGTAATCTGATCTGTTAATGACGATACTCATCTCATGATGGTATGGTCATAATATGTGCGAGATGGTGAATGACGACTGACGATACATTCACTTCACACTAATAGCATAATTTTGTTATGATTGGCAAACATGGGTCCCAATAAGCACTGACTAAAACAGTTTAAAGGTAATAACGTTTCAAGAAAACTCCACAATTATCCGTTTCTCTTTGCTTGATTCGTTTGATTACATTGCCGTCATCAACTTGGAGTTATAATACAGCAAAATGTACGCCCTTCGAAATATAACTTTGTTTGCAACTGTTCTAATTGCTTTCTTGAACAAAGCCAGTGCTGCGGTCGTATCTAATGAAATTTACTCTGTGGATTTCGCTGCCGACGAGGAAACGGTAGGGTTATAGGTATTCATATTACAATTTAAGGGACCACAAGCTTTCAGGCATCTTTGAATATAGGTAACATAAACGTTAAGTTTGTATGTGGGTTACACGCAGGTCCTATCGTTAACTGTAAATCCGAATACGCAACAGGTTGAACTTGGTGAATATAGCAATTCAAATGGAAACCAAAGATTTATAGCCCGAATGAATTCAGGTTTGATTTTTAGCAAATACGATTATAATTAGATTGCCCGACCATTATTCATTTCAAGTGCATACTTGCTTTCAAGTGACTTGACAGTTCGGTTAAAATAGGATTTTATTCTCTCCAAGAAGACCATACATTCACACTTTTCCCTGAGGTACAGCCCTGGAACTGGGTAGATCATATTGTGGAGTCAACTAAGTTCGTACACATCCGACAGGCACCTCAGGCTTTGGGAGTCGTTGGGGGGTCAATGGAGGTCATAGCAGAGGTTTGTTAAATTTTCAACGCTAAGTTTATCATTGGGAATTGTATATGAAATTAACATTACTTGTTGTGTGGTGAAAACATTTGACGACAGGATTATGCTGGATCAGCGAATAGTCGTCAAAAATGGTATGTTGTTCCAACTGGGTCAGACGAAAATACAGGAGTAATTACAAATCTGCTTCAAAGGCAGTGTTTAGTTGGGCATGGGTATGTTCTCATTTCTCATATATTCACTTTGCTTGGGTCAGTCGGTGTCTGTACTCTGTACTACGGTCAATTGAAAATTACATTTTTTACTTTCAGGGAAAATCAGCCCCTCACACTTGCTCCTTGTAACTTTTCCGACACCAACCAAATTTTTACAATTGCACTAAGGACCACAGGAAGATGCTTTTGATGTTTCGAACGTTTTGAACAAGCTAAATAACAGAGATCCCATTTTAGTTTAGTAGGTTCATGAGTAATGAACATCAGAACGATTATATGAAATTACAAATCCGTACAACCGTAATAAAATAAACCAACGCGTTCTTTAGCATCAGTAATTGTCTCATTCTCCGTCAATACATTAAAGTTCATTCATGCGGATCGGACAGATGTTGAATAGTTTAGGTTATAATGCAATGTTAAATTGATACGCTTCGCTAATTCTGGCTATTCGTCAAACCTGACAACAAAACCAAATCTAAAGTTTGTTCTTGATCTTTCTAATTTTGGTTTAACACTGATTTAATATTTTAACTCCAAGCTCTAGTTCTAGTCTAATACAAACAAGCAATTGATATTTTGTATGTATCTAGTATCTAATAAGCTTTACTAAACTCGAAGATTCAGCTCCTTTTTTCATGACATTTGATTTGACATTATGCTCAAAGATCAAAACACTTTCAGTTCAGATACGATTATGCATGAAATTATTAGCATGTTTCCCCTCGTCATAATCATGACTCATCTAAATCTTTAGTTTATTCTGATTGTGCTATTTATACCGTAACCGTTTATATGTAACATTAATCATGCGTCATCAAGTGATTCTCAAAAGATCTGTTGTCTTTTCGAAGCGATAGGTAGCTATGAAACTCTTTTCGTAAAATAAATTGTAACATTTCGTGTAACTGGCGAAGGGACTTTAACATGACTTTAACTAATTTGAAGCTCCCTGGACTAATTTACTCTGTGGTTTCTCCGTTATTAGGAAAACTGTTTTCAGTTAAACATGTTTCAATAATATGCATAAAGTTCCAAATTTTAAACATGTACGTTTTTCATTAAAAATGCTAAAAAATCATTTTCCGGCTATTTCTGGATTTTATTAAATTCGCCTATTGGGAGCACGAGCAAACATACGTAGCCCCAAAATGTCAAATTTTAGTGACCAAGATGTTGGGTAAGGTAATGCATTACCTCACTTAATACTTACTGCATTTATAAAGTATTATTTGCTGACAAAGTCGTAGATATTAAAAAACAGAAAACTTTACAAAAGCTTAATGTAATTACAGACGTAAATCCACTCTTACTGGCCTCGTTGTTAACGATGGTCGCTTATCCTACGCCGCTAGCAGGGTGACTAATAAAGCTATCAAGAAAGCACTGTACAATTTGAGCAGCCCAAATGAGCAGCGTGTAGATGGGAAGAATTTCGTAGCATCTGAAAATCTAAATTCGGAGAGAAAATCAGGCCCAGAGGCATCCCAGCCTCAGCTGAAAAGACCGGATGGGAGCAGTGGCAGTGAATCGGCAGATGAAACAGAAAGTCAGAAGCAGAACACCTCAGGTGTTGACCCGGGATTTGTGCGTAGTATACCTGGCGAAAATATAGGAGAAAATGCTTCCCCAGGTGAAACGCTACAACAAAATCGAGAAGTCGGCGGAAGCGAAAGCGGGACTCCAGCAGCATGGACTACGGTTGGAAATGAAATAGACACCAACACCAACGGTACCAATGATCAAGAACGCGCACAAATTATCCCTGCACTTCCTGTAGATCGTGAAGGGGCTAATACATTGACTCTACTTGCAGTTGATACACGTAAAAAAGAATCTGACACTTATAATTTACTGTTTTAATCATCTCAACGAAAATGCGAAAACAAAATCTGTCGGTAGGAATGAGTACAGACTTAGGCGAACCTTCCAGTACACATGTGCTAGTTCCAGTAAATACCCTTCCGGAAGAGAGTGAAATCAAATTGGAGGATCGGTCGGCATTTGTGGAAAAACATGCAATACCAGTAAGTTTATAATTTTGACCATTATTCACGTAATGCACAGGTGATTTATGTAAATGCGCATTGTATTTTGATAAAGATTGAATCTACACAGCGAGGAGGCAAGGAAATACACAGAAACCCGGCAGATTCTCACATGCAAATTGTTCGAGTGAAGGAAGCAGTTGGAGAGGCTTTACCAATGCCAGCCAGTAGTATAGTATTACCAAATGAAATTAACATGATCCCACCTGGAGGTGGTGAAACATCTGCTGGAAAACAGGAGGATGAAAATTCTTCAGGGCAACGGGATGACACTGGTCAGCAGAATATACCTAATCAAAATGCGACTGCCAGAGGAGTCGATGAGTTTCAAAGTATGATTGACGAAATGGCTGCCGCAGTTGCAGCTGAAGCACTGGCTATACCGTCTATGGCGTTTTTCCAGGAGCTTACCATCAAGATTTCGGCAGTCGCAGCGTCCGCTAAGGTTACTGCCTTTAGCTTCATGTCAAATTCGGGTCCCGGGGGTTCTGGCGCCGGAACACAGTGCGATTCTGAAGGAAGGCAGCGCTCACTTACCTCCGGAAGTACGTTTGTAAAACTTTTATAATTTTATAATTTCCACTAATACAAGCAGAACTAACATTGCCTGTAATTTTTGTATAAGGTGAAAGATTATATCATCCGAACGTTGTCTGAAATAATGGCACAGTTGAATTCGGTTAAAGCTCAGCTACGAGAGCGTGAGACAAGACCAGGTGGAAACCAGTAAGTCACTACTAGGATAATGTTAGAGTGAGATTTTTTGTTCGGCTAAGCCCAATTCGAGATATAAATTCGCCTAGTTATTCGAAATTGTTGTACCAATCGGGGCGATGGAACTATGAATCAGTGTGGTAGCTTTGTGTTGGACCACGATTAAATAACTACTTCAAAATACAGAGTAAAAACTGAAAAAGTTTACAGCAACGATACTTTCACGTCACGTTTTATAAAATACGCATATAACATAAAATAGCGCATAATCATTGGAAATTATTGGAAAAATCAATTAATTAACGCATAAGTACATGTTAAAAAACAACAGCCGCCGTGCCGCTGCATCTGCCGCGTGTTGTTTACCCTCCGGCTACAGTGTCCATATTACTATCGCCACTCGCCACTATATGATAAAATTAACTTTCTATGGAATCGGCCGCAGCAAACGTATTCGATAAATGATTAAACTCGTCTAACCTCGAATCATGATTTCTTTGGTTTTGATCACAGTCATATTCTTAAATTATAACTAGTGCTCTGAACTGGGAACTTTGCAAAGGCAGAGTGTAGCACAGACAGAGACCGCGAGCAGGAGCCACGGTATATTTAGCAGTAAAACGGGTAGACTTCAGGATTCGAGATGTGCACATACACGATAATTTATAAAATCTCTATATTATGTCTTGAAATATTAGAAGGACACGTTTAAATACCAAGTCTTGTGAAAAACTAAATACATGTGTGTGTGTAAATACATAAGTTTATCAGATCGTCTCCTCTTTCAGGAGAGGAACATTTTTGTGACTAGTTGGATTTACAATTACTTCGTTATTATCAGTATCACTGTTGTTTCCGTAATCGCACTTTGGAGTCATTTCAGAAAAATGAGTGCTATTACTACGGCTAAATGCAAATGGTCGAAGTTTCCTTTGGATGAGAACAACTGAGATAATTAGGGTGGCAGAAAGGACACCCCATTTTGAAACAAAGTCCACAATCCACAATTGGAATAGCGTTGATTTGAACTTTTGTGTATTTTCTTGGTCCAGAGACGCGCACTAAATAAAGCATAAACCATAAACATGTACGTGATTTTGTGATAGATAGGAATGTAAAAATCTTCTAATTGTAAGTTGAACTGGCTCACTTCATCTGCCCAAACCAATGGAAATAGCATTTCTGGCAACTTGGAAAGCGATGACATACTTTTAACGCGTTTTAAAATGAGATTAATTTGAATCTTCTTACTGGCGTCTAGAATTAATCCAGTTAGCTGAAAATGAAATCATATACGTTTGCGTTTTTTATCTGGCCTAAAGTTTTCAAGGTGTGTCAATGATAAGAAAAGTAACAAAAACTTACGGGTTCAATAATCATATAGGTTTCATGCTCGGCTCGATCTGGCACGAGCCCACTAGCTGCAATATATTCTAGATTGGCGTCTAGAAAATGAGGGGTTGACATTGCTACTGGGGCGCCTAGAAAAATTTGTTTTAATGGAATCTTCGTCATCATAAGGAAATTTACAATAACATAAAACTATTTTCATTCATATGCAAAATCAAACTACCGTCTCGACAAGGTCCCAAATCCAGTGCACCTTGTTTTAAACATTTTTCCGGGTTATTCTTAATTTCAAGGCAGTAACACTGATTCTCTCCACTCTCCCTGGGATCTTTCAGTACGCTTGCGGGAGCTGTAAAGCGATATCCTTTGATCCCCTTAAACTCGGTATCTTTGTCATAAGTTAGGTACAATGAACGGCATAACTCTGCATTAAATAGTGTCAGGACAGTGTTTCTTCCAACAAAAGGTGGAAATATTGTGCCATCTGTCCCTTTTACTTTATTACAAGTAGAATTCTCTGTCCAAAAGTTGAGTTCAGATGAGTTTTTGAATTTCAGGATTGTACCAAATGACGACTTGTCAGATTTTCCACGAGACACAGTGTATGGCCCTTGGGCGGTGGCATTTTGCTATAAATCAAATTAATATTTAATCAATTTATATGTTGAAGTTGTAATATAAGTATAACTGCTTGCTTGTAAGTCTTATCATTACGCCAACGAAAAACCCAAATGTATTGTTAGGAATCAGAGTAAAACCGATATCAGACTCAATTTTTTCCAGAAAAGGCACTTTCCACCCTTTAAATAAAGCTTCGTCGACGGTTTTCTTGATAAACAGTTCCTCTTTGTAGTTTATAAGGATCATCTGAGCCATGTCATTCAGAGGCCAAGGTAAATCATGAGAGATTTTGATAGCAGCAGCCTGAAAGTAAAATCGTATACATATCCGCTAAGTACCTTGAAAGAAAGATATAATTCAAGCAAATTTTATTTGAAATTCTTACTACAAAGGGCACATTGATTATGGTAACTTCATCATCCATACTCGCATATCCGGACAGATCCTGCTCAAAATGGTATGAAATAAGTTCTTTATACGTTATGGTATCCTCATCGTCACCTCCGTGAATATCAATTTTCGTCCTGTTCTCACGGAAAACGTATGGCCCAACTTCCTGGACTTTTGGTAAGACCCCCTTCCGAACTTGGTCAGGGTTTGTTACGTTAAAGATGTATATTTTTAGATAGACTGGTACTGGCGGATGGACCCATGCTGAATATAACTCTGGATTTACTTCGGACGAGATAACCACTTTCTATAAAATTGAACACGGAATAACAGAAGGGAAACTTAAAATTTGGATCACGAACAAATGCTGTAGTAATTATTTGAAATGTTGTAATAATTTATTTACTTTGGAGATCTGATATCGTAAAAAGCAAGGGACGAGAACCCATCCCAGAATAACAGCTACAAGTAGTAACGGTACGGCAATTGAAACAATCAAAAGCGACAATTTCTTCGCAA
>JAANSN010001829.1:0-29125 GCA_036850665.1 Dicranocentrus wangi | reverse complement strand
TGTAAACCTTGATTTATTGTCACACACGTCGTCTTATTTAATTAATATCTTAGAATTCATATCGTAGCTTGCATTCCCTTCCCTCTTCACCATCATCTTCCAGGAAGGCGACTTAATAAAGTATGCAATGCCTTGTACCTCCAGGTCAAAACTATTGCAATGATTATAAGGCTGCCCACACAAGCTGATGATGATATTAGCACAATTGGCAGCACATGTGAACTTTCTGTGAATAATGCAATAAAATCATATATATAATGAAAGTCATAGCTCCAATTCTCATAATTCAACATGCTCTTTCTTTGAATCTCCTAATCTGAATATTTTGATTACGTTACCTCCTATCACATATATTTTGAAGGTTTTCGTAGTGTTACTACTCATCCTTCTCGCCTCACACTGGTACTCTCCTTGTGTGGCATGATTGACCACTTTGAAGAGAAGAGATGACGTGGTGGAATCTGTCCGGATGTCATTCGTCATCGATACAATGTCGCCATCAATACCCGCGATGAAACTCTTCGAGAGAGAAATGCATTTTTGTTTCATTTAACTACATATTTGCAGGTAGTTGGACAGGAGTTTCTTATTATCAAACCTTGCCATCCTTCCTCCAGCGAATACTTGTGTAAACAAAAAAACTGTCATTGGTTGGAGCTGTAGTACAATTAAGTGAAAGTCCGGTTTCACCCAGTTTCACATGTAATGTTTCTGTTTCCGGATGATCAAGGATAGGAGCACTGCTGGCTGTTAAGTTGGCAATGAACTTAAAATGTATTCCAATAGTTCAATAAAAATTAAATTGTACAGGATTTGTCTACACAAATTCCAAAACTTACTTTTAATATTCAACTTGAAATTTTTCTTGTCCCACTTGTCACTATTCCAAACGGGTGCAAAACAGTCAATCGACTCCATTTCCATGTTTGCCTGTTCAATCTGTGCAACAACTACTTTGTCAGCTTCGCTGCCTCGTGTCATCAGTAAATCATCCCGTCTAATATATGTTCTACTGCCTAAGTTACGTACTGCCTCTTGGTATCCTAACATCGAGTCTAGAAACCAGTCGCATATTATATACATGTGCAGGCAGGTGTGTAATATTCTTTCTAGACGCATTTTGCAAATTAGCATGTAGCAGACTTATTACGGTAACTTTGCTGCTCCAAAACTGTCTGGCTCCCATTTCTCCAGTTAAGTCGGAGCCATCCTCCTTTTGAGTAAAAGTACTGGAGCATAATGCAAATCACTTGAACTGCTTGTCCTTCATATACCTGCTGACTATTTGGATCAGCTATGGTATAGCCTGATCTTCTTCCTAAGATATCGTAATTATAATACGCTAATTTAGAAAAACGAGGACGGAGGATCCCTCCTCCTGTGAAAATATCCGTAACGCAGTCCCAATCGAGATGAAAGAAGTGTATTGAACTGAATTTGAATCTTCTGATCGACGCCTATGGCTCCAGTTCCTTTTGTAATATCATCTAAAGACGGCGGATTAAGGGCAAATATGGACTTAATTACACCTCACCCGTTATTCGTTATACTTATACACACTTTACCATTAAGGATAATAATGATTCAAGGAAAATACGTGGTATAATCAGTAGTGTCGTACATATTTGATTATATTGGTAGATATTATGCCGAGTTAATGGTCCAGGAGAGCTTTTAAACCCCACCAACAACTGGACAGCCAGGTCCATGCTAGAACCATGACAAAGAAGAATGGCAGAACGTCGGGCGTATTCAATATAAGTCGTGTAACACGTGCTCTTCTTTCTCCGTAATTGGGGTATCGTAAAATCAACAGGTGTCGTAAAAGAATCTCTGTGTGTCTACCCGAAACACAATTGAGTAGTCCCAGCAGCATTAGAATTGGAATAATTCCTCAAAGATATATCAATGGGTGACGTTTATAATGTGTAACGTAACTCACTAGTAAATCATGTACAATGATTGGCTTCATGAATTCACATTGGGCTTCACTCGAGCATGAAGCCTGGAACCCTTGGACTGAGGTGGTTGTCCCTGAGTCGCAGCACATTACTGTGTTTGAAATACTCACTAGTAGATCATGTACAATGATTGGCTTCATGAATTCACATTGGGCTTCACTCGAGCATGAAGCCTGGAACCCTTGGACTGAGGTGGTTGTCCCTGAGTCGCAGCACATTACTGTGTTTGAAAGAATTTTTAGTTGGGAGGAGGACGTTGCTGGCTTGGGTTTAAATTCGTAGGAATACTCAGCTAGATATTTAACAGACTCATCAAATTATTACTAAAAATTGTTTTAGGGAAATTTATGTTAAATCAGTACTTCATCTTCATACCTCCGGAAATCACGTTTACATAGGTATACACATCTTCCTCTTCCTCTGCAACAAAGCATTTGTAAAATCCGAACACGTCTGGGAGTGTATTTTTGTCTAAAATGAAGCCTCTTTTCGGGTCAAAGCTTACTGACACATTCAAAGCAATTGGAACCCATTCCAAGTGGGAATTTTCGTCGTTTAACACGGGATCTTGGACGGGATGTCCAGGAAAAGTAGGCTTGAATATATTGGTGATCTTGGAAAGCACAGAGTTGGGGTTTAAGGAAGGCATTGGCATTTTCTGGTGGCCAACACCAAACTTGGTTTTGTTGTGGTGGAGGAGTCCTGGTTTACTGGTACTGGTTGGCGGGCTGATTGTGTTCCGGACTCTTGTCTGTTTGGCTAGTGACACGGTTATAAATGGATCCATGGGTCGGCAGGGTAAGATTACTTGGTTGCTGGAGGATGACACGTTAATCGTGACTGTTTCATGGTTATTTTCCAGTACATTCTCACCTGCTCGATATATAGGATACGAGAGTATTATGAGAATTTTGGCACTAACAATAAGACTATATCATAGCTTACATGCATGCCATAGAATTGAATGAAGTGTGTCACCAATTTTTTAGTTGCTTACATTACCTTCTAAAAACACGTAAATTGGGGATGTTAGTTTTGGATTTTGCACAGACTCACAAGTAAAGTAACCCCCGGGGTACGGATTATTACTATTAAATATTGTTATTATTGCAGCGAAGGCATACCGCTCCTTATTTCTGGGTTCCTTGAGCTCTTCTTTGAATTTCGGAATAACGCTCCGTGGCTATTACGTTGTGGTAGGACCTCGTTCTCGACATTTGCTAGATTGAATTTATACAAAGGAAATTTACAATTTTTAAAGGTTGATTACGAAATGGAGGAACGGGTCAATCCAGTTTGCAGTTATCTAAATTTTACTACCTCAGGGTATACGGGTTTCCACGTGATTGGATAACTTGCTTCGCACATAAAACTGACGGACTGTACAGTCGAGTGGATGACATAGTCGCTAAAATTTTTCCTAATGTACTCATTCTCAAACATAATGGATTTGTGAAACTCGTCTGTTACGGTGGGCTCGAATCTATCGGCTTCTACGTAGCTCTGAATCCATATTCTTGGAGGGTACGTGGTGTTCGAAGGTTGCTTTAATAAAGCTGCACACGTGCAAATTTTGCTTATGGTAATTACCACCGTGAGGACTAGTCTCAGCCCCGAATTCGGATACGCCATTGCTATTTCTAATAAAACTTGTAGGCACAGAAGACAACACAATAAAACGCGATAAAGTTGCCAACTAATCAACTCTATCCCTTTTGTCATGCATTCATGACTCCATAGATCAATATTATGTTGGTTTGACGGCAAAAATGAAACGAGACCAGCATAAAAAGCGACATTTTTGTATTAATAAGTTAGAAGCAAAAGTACAATACGTTAATCGCATTTGGGGATGATTCATTTGACATATTATTATGGGGTTTAGTAAAAATTCATTGCCGTTCGTGTTTCGTTTGGACTTGGACTCACATCAACACGCTTTTAGGGAAAGTTTTGACATTGATTGTTACAGAGGAAAATTTTGATAGAATATTTATATGTCATACAAGCATAGACATGAACATTGTGGATATGATATGATGCATGATTTATATCATTTAATTTCCGGTTGAATTATTACAAATAATGCTTTTAGCTTCTTGTTAAATGATGGTAATGGAGTATGGCATGTCATCCCTGACTTACGAACCTAATTTCACCACATGTCTATCTCTTTCAATTGTTGACGTGCAATTTCTCTATAGTTAATGAACTTCCGATGGCATGTTATCGTAAAAGTAAGGGAATTCAACGCATGATGATACATTTGCTTAATCTAGCAGCTAGCTGAAGCCGGAGCTATTAATTATAATACTAGTGTCGACTAGAATGTATATTAAGTAAACTTTTGAATACTACAACAAGCAGCTTTGCGTAGATCAATAATTAGAAATGTACGTGTAACCATATAGCTCAACTACACGATTTGAAAATAAATAATTAAAACTAGCAACAAGCGAGAGCAAACGTGTTAAATGGTCTTACTGTTAATTAGTACTTAACACTAACACAACTCATTTGACTGTAGTCCTCTAGTCTGTAGAGGAGAAGAGTATATAGGGATAGGGATAGAAAATACAAAAAGACATAATGCACGACAAAGGTGTTGAATAGGTTGTGTACGGAACGGATTGTACTGTACATTATTTTATTTTATAAATATACGTTTTATAAAATAAAAGACGTTCACATTGTAATTACTAATTTTGCAAGCACAGTGTTCTTCCAAATGTTCCAATCGGATGCGTCATAGTAGTCAGACGAGTCTGATTCGTCATTGGTGATTTTAAAAGGGTTCGGCGATGGTGACTATTAAAGCTTTGGTAGGTTTTTCTTGCATCTCTCGGAGAAAATACGCCCGCAGTGAGCGCTACCTTCAATCCTGTTACATAAAACATCCGAGACAAAAATACGTATTGCAACTTGCTCTGTTTATAACGTATGTTATATATGAAAATTAATTAAATCTAGGAATGTTCAGAGGCAGCGGAACATTACTTTTCATTTTAAACTTGTTGGTGAACTCGGAAATCTCAATTTTCGGCATTCCACCAACTAGCTTTTTGATAAAGAGCCTTTCTAAAGAGCGGTCTCCTGCCACAATGCATAATATTCCTTGGACGATAATCATGTACATTTTGGAACATTACGGTCACATCATGGACACATTCGGCGTCACTCCACTGCAGTAGTACATATTTTTTAACCGCCGGCAAATTGTTTTCAGATCCATAGGGTTCTTAATTTTGCCGTAGTATTCCATCAAAAACCCATAATAAATTTTTGAAAGCTATATTAATTCGGACCGAAAATGGGGTTTTATGATCACAGCCTGGGCAACTAACCGATAACAAAGTGGTGGTGGGGTGGCTTGTAATGTAGTTTCTCTAATGTAGAGCAAAAAAGTTTCTGCAAATGAAAAGATTATGATTCTCTATAAAAATTACTCTAACACAAAACCATCACATTTTTGGATTAATAGTGCGCCTGATATGTATTATGATGACCAGCGAGCGTCCCTTAGTCCCTTTTAAAAGTACATACACGAAATTAGCATACAAACAAGTTTCATTTCATGCCATTAAGTCACTGCTCGTCCTATTCACTCTATTTCACTCTAGAGTTTGACTTGACAATATGAAAAGTGAGCTATCCTCTATCACCTTCTGCTCTCGGGGGATAATTCATTATAGGATTTATGTAAAAATTCCATAAATACACTACCTCAAGGTTTTTGATCTTGTGACCTGTCGTGGGACAGTCAATCAATCCATCCATATGCATACTGATTACTGATACACTTTGAAATTTCAGGATATACAATACCAGGATATCACAAAATGTGCCCATCCATTCTCATTCCCATCCTAAATGTTTCTTTTTTTGTTCTGCTTCATAGCATCTTTCAGTCGAAAATCCTTAGATATATAGGCAAATAAGAATACATAGGTACTCAATAATTTTTCTTGGAGTCAGGAACATATATAGGGAAGGTGTAAGGTAAGGTAAGGTATTTTGCATTTGCATAGGTATTTAGGTATATGATTATCTCGCAAATGCAAAAAAGTCCCTGACTAATAGTCGAGCTTTAAGTCAAGTCTGTCGTGCGCACATTAAATTTATAAAGATGGAAAAATAGATAGATGATAGATAGATTTTCACCTATGCAATGCATTTTCATTCGCATCCAAAACCTAGCATCATCGCATCTCGCATCTAAAAAACCAAGCAAAAAGCTGTAAAAAAGTGTGGGATATGTTGACGGACGGAGTATATATTATGGTATTTTCCATGTCATCACGTCACCCGTCACGTTCATGTCAATAATTTCTGTCTCTTTGTTTTTTTCTTGATCAGTAGTTTCAGTCTCCAGGATTTTTGCAAATGGACAAGTGAGCTTCAGTAAGTGAATCACTTTAAAATACTATGTGTTAATATAATTTATTCAGGTCTCATCGTCAGTGTGGTCATGATGGTTCTGTCATTTTTACTGTTTTCAGTGGTTTACTAACTGACAGCCTGCTGACAGCAACAATGTATTCTGGAAACATTTTTGGGAACACTGGGACATGGACGACAACCACTGGGAATGTATGGAACCCGGCCGTGTTGACAAACCAAACATTCGGGCTCAACCCTCATCCCGCAGCTGTCAATCATGTGGGCATGGGCCAAAATCCCAATATTTGGAGTTTCCAGGGGCCAGCACTGGCACTGCCTCCTCAGCTGAGACCTCGACGACCTCCTCTTCCCAGTCTGATGAGTCTGAAACAAAGCGAGAAACCTGTGTCGCAGAATAAAACCCGGTGTGAGTCAACTAAGCCGTCAACGCCAAAAACTAAAGTTCCTGAAAAAGCTGACAAGGGCAAGAAGGTGAGGAAAGGGAAGTCAACATCATCAGGAAATAGAACAGGCGCCTTGTTGAACGCCATCAGGAGCCAAATTCCACAAGGCCGCGTCAGCTATTCCTCAAAAGTGGCAGCTGGAAGCTACAAGTGTTTTGAGACCTTGCTTGACCCATTTTTAACCATGGATGCTCCCTACAAGCTTTTGCCCCCTTTGGTCACCAGTGTTCTGACATGTGTTCAGGAAGAGATGTTTGCTAGGAAACTGGCCGACTTAATGTGGAAAAAGATGATAGATCGCAACACGGTAAGTGCAAATTGCGGAGCTAAAACAGCAATAAGTGCTATAAATCATGAATGATGAATCCTTAATTTTAATTTTTGAATTGAATTTGTTTATTATTTCAGAAACCGGTACATCCTTGTTTGAAAATGAGGGGATTGTGGCTTCTTGGGGAACTGCTCCGCCCGGTATATGCACCCCACATGGTGGCACAGTTTTTCTTATCCGAGTTCAAAATAGAAAAGTTACTCGATAGCTTTTTCAAGATTGGACAGGTGACATGGCATTTTATAAGTGAAATTAAATTAAATCTGGCTGAAATTAAATTAAAACAAACTGTGATTGGTGTTTTACTATATATTTTTATAGATTCGATTGGCGTATAGATCCGAATTACACGCAATTTACAACTTTTGGCTTGAGGTGGTCCCAGAATATGCTAAACTAATGAGCGACATGTCGTGCAAACATTCGGAAGATTGGGTTACGAGTAGTTCACCAGTTGAGTACAAATCATGTGAGGGGTTTTATCAGCGTGTCGAATCCAGTGCTAGAAAGATACCAGGTTCAGTTCTGGGCTTGGTGTCTCAAGCAATGGAATTGTTGAAGAAAGTAGAAGATAATTACCTTCCAGCTAGTGGCACTTCTACATTGACGGACAAGGGGAAAGGCGATGCAAGTGGAAGCACCTCATCTTGTTCCAAGAAGGTCACGAACACAACAGCAAGCAAAGTAACACCGAAGCCAAGCCCCAAAACGACTACTACAACGGGAATAGTGAAACTCACAATATGCTCTAACAAAACTACCGTAACAAGGGAAGTGGCACCGAAGCCAAGTCCCAAAACGACCACTACAACGAAAATAGTGATACCTTCAGAATGCTCTAACAAAGCTACAGTAGCAAGGAAAGTGGCACCGATACCAAGTTCAGATTCCACTGCATCAAAGACAGTGACACCGACTTCCAAAATTAAGAATAAGAACCCATCTTTGTTGTCATCTAGTGAAATTAAGGCCCAAATCACTCTGTTCCGCACCGGGAATAAGGGGCATGCACTTGAGTCGCATTACGTTTTGTTTGAACGCACTTTTAAAGAATTTCTATCTGTTGAAGACCCATCTCCAAGTTTGAAATCGCTGGTTGAGTGCGCTTTGGTATGTGCACAGGATAAGCAATTTGCAAAGAAACTTGCGGACTGTATCAGATCTAAAACTTCATTTGAGACTACGGTAACTATCCACATATATAAATCGATTAGGTTTATTACAGTTTATGGGCAACTAACAAAGGGGAATGATTGCTATTTTAATTATTCTTTTCCAAGGGTCCGTCATGTTTGAAAATGAGAGGGCTGTGGCTTGTCGGAGAACTGCTAAGGGATGAGTACTCCTCATTCGTTGAAGAGTTACGGTTAAAGTTATACATACCAATGATGCTGGAGAGCTTCCTGACAAAGTGTTCTTTGCCAAAAGAATATCGGTCGGAACTTCGAGCCATTTACAGATTTTGGAAAATGTACGCTCCACTATATATTGTGGAACATATGAAAACTCTATGTGATACCAATCACTTGTCTTACGTTACAAAATCAGAGGGCAACACCACAATCTACACTTGTGACACATTTTATAAAATTCCTGCAACTACTTGGAGATGGATCCCTGATGAACCTTTTGGGGATATTGATGTACCGAAAACGAATGCTGGCCAAAAAATCGAATCCAAGCGAATCCAAAATTCATCCGCACTGTCTCCGTGCGTTTATACCAATTACAATGATTTGCCAAAGACAGCAAGAGTGACCAAAACTTCCGGGACTAGTGACAAGAATAACCAGATCAAGGCCACTTTTTCAGCTCAACTCGATGAATTAATCTCTAGTCCATCAGGTCCGGGTGTTCCACGCGCAGTGGGGAAGATTTTACATTCATTTTTGTTGTACGGAAACCAGGAACCAATTTCCGAACTAATAGCCCAGCAGTTACTTGATCGGCCAGAAGAAAATGATTCTGATCCAGACAAAAGCGTGAGAATATTATGGGTCATTGGAGCCTTGTATTATCCTCATCATACAGAGCGTGTCAAAGGAACGTATGGTACTTTGAACGCCTATAATTTGACAAACATATTCAGGATGTTTTTGAAAAAGGTTTGTTTACTATTTTTGCCCATATTCCCATTGTGGCTTTAATTAATACACCAATTTACGATTGCCTGCTGAAACCTCTGCGACAGATTTCGGAAGATGCCCGTGAAGAGTTGCGTGAGATTTTTAGATTTTGGAACACGGTCATGCCCATAGTAGTCACGGAAAGACTGTCAGATTGGATCTCATGGTCCGAAGATTACGGTTGGTTGCAGTCCCAAGCGAATATTGCGAAGAAGGTTGGTGTCACCGAATTTTACAAGGAGGAGCCGGTAGCTGGTCATTCGAAGTCTGAGAAGTCTGAGAAACGTTCAGGTATTTTTAGTTTACTTCAGCTACATATTGTTGTCTTGGTCTATTAATAATAAAACCATATTTTTAATTTCAATCACTTAGAGGTGGTCCCAGGACGGGATATTGCAATGGTGGAAAGCCCGGAGTTTTCTGATTCTGAAGCAGAAATCGTTTTCGAAGATGAACGTCTAAAGGTGTCTGCTGGACAGTCGAGGCTGTTTAAAGGAGTTTCTCAGGGCGGTGGCACGACAACTAGTGCAGCTGGATCTAGCGAAACCCGAAAACGGGATTCAGACTTACCATGTTCCAGTGGTGCTTCGAAACGATCCAAAAGAAATCCAACTGATGACGTCAGCAAATATCGCTCGGGATATACCGCAAGTTCCAGTGAACACAAAGAAGGAACTGCATCTAACATGTCCAAATTGGAAATGCTTAGGCAAAAAATGTCGAAAGACGAAGCACTCGTGAGCATTGGATGGGGGAACTACAATTATAATCGCCATATCGATAGGTGGTTCTACCTTGAAATCGACTTTAGTGTAAATGACTTTGCAACAGCAATTTGTGATCCGTCTGTGACGAATTGGGACATTGTTAAGGATGAAAGTGGTGCATACCGTGTCAAGGTTGAGCAAAAGTTGTCTTTGCAGAAATAGCCTATGCTGATAAAAAGTATGTCTTAAACTATTATCAAACGGTTAGTTTGATTGTCCTCAACTTTCTCTGTTAAATACACGAATGCTAAGTAGTCATAAATGTTATATAGGTAGTTATAGTAGATGACTAAAGTAATCTACCTGTTATAGTATATGGCATGACGTATATCTGAATCCAAATATTCGCATACGTCATCATAAGCTTTAAATGCATGAATGAACTGAAACCGGTGGCGCAGGACCGTAGCATAACATAAATATGTAATGCATGGTAGAATTGTAAGTAAATTTTGTCTAAGCAAACACGACAAATGTTACAGTGAGTCATGTGTGTTTTGATTTGGTAACGCTAACATTACGTGTAGTTTTGTGAACACTTACTTTTACTCATTATCTGCCAACCAGTTAATTGTCATTAATCATAACCAAATTATGTCAACACTATGAGTTGTCAATAGTAGTCAGCAAGTGTACGATATTTTATTGATAATTAAAAAGTTGATTAGGCAATCCCCTGCTATTAATTGACGAATTTGAACTGATTTTTGTACATGCGTTGCGTTGATTAAATTGATTAATAAAACCAATGTTGATAGTATCTTTAATTTGTTATATTATGCCATTTGTTGATGAACCATAAAACGACTATAGCTGGAGAATATGATTCCAAAAAGCAGAATAGAGTTTGGATAGTAAGATACATTGGAATGAAATTTGCTTGCGGACACCTAATTTATCGTCAAAATTAAGTTTGAAGCGGCCAATTTTGTGGAAAGGGATACTCCTATAATTATACAGGGATTTGGTTTCACTCAAACCGCAATATTCGCTACTTTTACATTGAATAGCTAAGTTGGTGAAATCAAGAGGCTAGCTGTGGTATCTCAGTTTTGTATGAAAATTTCGAAAAAGTTCGAAATGTACTCCGATTATTTAATTAGCTGTAAAATGTATAATAAGTCATTTTAATATGTTGAATGTAAATAAATTAATAAAATACGTAAAGCATATTCATCGCCCACTTCGAAACACGTGCAATTTGACTTTTTGTGTTGGCCTTGTTCTGTACGTAACATGTTTCGACCTGGGCGCTCGGGAGCTGGTTTCGGGTTCTTCTTCAGATTCTGGAGGAGGAGGCGTTGTCGTAGTAGTGGTCGTTGCTTTTGTTGTAGTCGTAGTTGTCGCTTTTGCTGTAGTGGTCGTTGGTTTGGTTGTAGTGGTCGTTGGTTTGGCTGTGGTCGTCGTTGTTGTGGGTGGTGGAGGCGGTGGTGGTGGTGGTGCAGGTGTAGGAGGAGGTGGTGGTGGTGGAGGTGGCGTAGGAGCAGGAGTTGTGAATTTTTGCTTTGCTGTTCTCTGAAGTGCAGATCTCCCATAGGAAATACTTTCGTCTTCGTCTTCGTTGCCCATGTGCCGTCCAGACTGACTGTGAGTTTCCATCTTCGAAAGTGAATCATCATTATCACCATCATACGGTTGTCCACATGCAGCGTAATATTTTTTGGTGCATTCATCATCTATCAAGTGGTGATGATCTCCGAGATCGTAGGATGGATTCGCAAGGCAGGCGCAATGTTTGCTCCTCCCAGTTAGATGATGACTTGGGTGACCTTTCACCCAAAAGTGGTAGTCGAGTGTGGTTCCTGCTCCCAACCATTGCCAATTTCCTTCTATAATCACATCAGTAAGTCCTACCCAGTATCTATTTCATGAAGTTCGACTCATTTATATAAAACAACTTGAATATTTAGCGTTAATTCTCGTGAAATATTGTTTTTTACCTGCGGTCCATCCCAAATTCATGTTTTCGCCGATTTTCCTTATACCCATCATAGTATGGCTGACTTATTGATCGTACCTCTTCGACGAGAAATTTTGCGTCTTTCACGGTTGGAAGGACGACCAACTGCTTTCCAAATTTCTCACATGCAGATACAGCTTCCATCCATGTTAGCTAGTTTCCAACAGTAAACTTTAATTAAGTAACTTTTGTTCAGTTGTAAAAGTGAAAATGGCGCATGAGGTCTTATTCATACCCGCTTTCGCAGAATTATGAAGTTGTCAAGTAACACGGGTTTGTAACTGCTTGCTCGTTTATCATTATCTGTATGGAGAAATGTGGGATAATTTGGGTTTCATATTATGGAATATTTCGTAAAGCTACAAGACTTAAGTTTGTGAGTTTATGGTTACCTGAGGGAGAAATAATATGTGCTGAAGTGAATGTAACCGTTGGCCAAAGCAATGGAAGCCAAAGAAAGGATGAGTAGGCCCAATTGTTGTGGCGAGTCATCTTGCACATCATGTGAAAGTAAAATTAAAATTTCTGTGAGTCTGGGGGGTGCGTACCGTAATGAAGATGAAATGGCCTTGAAAATTGTAGGAACAATAATGTGCATTGTTTAATTTAAAATATATTTTTACAAGGAAGTTTTTGTTTATTTTATACAATTGAAGGCTTTTGCATATTTATTTTTATATTTACAAATTATAGGTACAAATTTTCATTACCCCCAAAAACCCATACAGAGATTTTAGAAATGTTCCTTCGTTTTATCGTTTTAAATTCAGTCAAGATACGAACAACAGGGGTACGAACGAAACCTCCTTATTTGACAAGTCGACTACCTATTTCATCCGTATTCAGGTGTTTTTATTTGTGCATGCTGCTGCAGTGGTAGCACACTTTTCGCCATTCCTATTCCTAAGATTAACATATCGCCTTCCCGAGAAATGAGATGTTTTACTGCTAACATTTTATCAGTGTGATTACTAATTACAGCACAATGCATGCAAAGGGGCTCGGTTGCTCCCTCCCAATTTTGAAGGTTAACGTTGGCTTCATGCTGCGTCAAAGGTCGGAGTTCGGCTACCAAACTCATTTTATCGTCTTTCAAAAATGCATACTGAAGCCTGGAATTCCTACTTCCGTCGCAGTCATTCATTTTCAGTTCTTGCATTACCAGAACCGTTGTGTAATTGCCGAAAGGATTTCAAAATGGACAGCTATCTACTATCCATGTAACAAGTTTGTCCCCCAACACAACCTCCGTGCGTCCACCTTGCTCCTTCCCGAATCAGTTAGTTTAATGCTGTAGACATGTGAAGTAAGCTCTCTCCGTCCGGTTTTGTATTCTGTCTCGCATTCCCTCCGAATTCACCAGCACTTTTAGAAATTTTGCATGACAATAAGCCTGCAATATCCAAATATCCAATACAGGCATCCTATCATACATTATTATTACTTTATTTTATTGTTTGTGAAACGATTAACTAGGTATGTAATGCGCAGGCAGGGTACAAATGAAAGAATTTTTCTCCCCATAATTAGCACGTTAACTTTTTTCTAGAAATATCACAATAGTAGTATTTTGCTGAAGGATACTTACTACGTAACTATACAAAAGTATATTTTTGCATATATCTATTCACCGTTGCTCTCCAGCTACGGTACAACGCATTCATCATTTACCTTTCTATCTTTTTCCTCTGCTTGTATCACAATAACCATTCCGACAATAATTCTTGTTTTGTGAACAGGTAGAATAATTGCATGGAATTGATTCAGTTACTCATATATGTATATGGAATGTTATAAAATGCACATGTTATGGAATCGCTAATCAATCACGCAATTTTGGTTTCTATTTGGACAATGTACGCATTATGGAATATAATACCATTAACAAACCACGTTTCTCAGTTTTGCAAACTTCAAATAGCCAAAGTAAAAAATTCGGAGAAAGGATTACGTGTCGTGTAAACGAAAAACATTACTCAAGAAGACTGATAATGAATGTGTCTCGTTATATTTACTTCATGGCACATTTTTGGTCTTTCATTCATTCAGTCAGTGCATCCATATCGCGAGACATACACGTAACCAAAACTAAATTATTAACCTAAATTATTTTCCATTATCCCAATCATAGATATTGACGAGAAATTCCTACACAAAATTTCTAATCGTACGATAACGATAGTTTGTTACATGCACCGTTGCGTAGTGTACTCGAGTACTCATAATCTATTCAAAATAGTGTATCGTAAGTAAAGCTTTTGGTTAAATTCCCAAATTATAAAATATGGATAGCGGCCTAGCGGCAACAAAAATATTATGTTTTCCACAATTTTAACACTGGTTATTTACCTCACCACCAATACAAACTCTCAACAATTACTGGGATGTAAGCAGCAAACTTCGTATATTCGAATCTTGGAGTATTTGTCAGCAAATATAGTTCCCAATTCAGATAAATACGTCATCCATTTTCACTCGATTGATCTGTGCATATTGCCTATTGATAATCATCATATAATTCAAAACCTGTTTAGTGAACATAGGCTAACCTTATTTTCTGAAAAATACGATAGTACCTTAATACATCCCCGGTGGGAATTCAAATTCACTCAACCCTTTAATTTCATATTTGGCAACATTCATAATATGAAGAAAGTGTTTACAACATTTTTCACTTACTCCTTCACTCCTTCCACAATCTTTTTTTTGGTCTCTGAAAAATATACTTTCCACTCTGGCGGAATGCCACTAATTTGGAGGAATCTTCCAGCAACAAAAGTCATCCTTCAGGCGTTCCAAAACGAAACAATTTTAGCACCAGTTTGCAATGGTTACTGTCAACAAGAAACTTTATCATGGGATAACTTTGGCGATTTACTCAACCCTGTGCAATTTCACAAATCGTGCTTCTGGAACGGAAACAGAGTTCGCATTCCAGCCCTCCTCTTTAGTCGTCACCGAGCCTACTTTGAATTGCCTCGGGAGAGACGTAGTTACAGCTGCACCCAGTACATTGGTCAAACTAGTCGAATGATGTACTGCACCTACGATATCATGTCAACAATTTACCTCTCCCAAATTCACAACATTTCATTTGACATGCTAAGCCAAAGCAAGAGGCTGGAAATGAGTGAAGTAACATTGGGCCTTGGCACACAATCAATTCAAAGCTCGAAAAATTATGCGAACTACGCTTCCATACCTCTCCACATCAAAATGGGGTTTCAATTTGCCCAACAACATCAAGCCAAGTTTGTGCTATACTGTTCATCTGTATCTACTACAGAATCTCACAAAATGCTTCATAGTTTGGAGGGATGGACTGCACCCTTTTGTCTGGAATTGTGGATTTGCATTCTGATCCTGATGAGCTGCAGTGCTTTCACATTCTCCAGACCGGAAGTGAATTACAGTTGTCGAGTTGGCAAAGAGGTGACAAAGGAACTGCTTAAAGTTATAGGAATATTTACGCGTCAGCCATTAAAGGCTTGCTCGAACTGCAAGTTAGCCACGATGACAGTATTCCTTTGCGGAATGCTTATTTGCATATTGTATGAAAATATAATGTTCAGTTTTGTAATCATCATCCCATCAGCAAAATCCTTTCAATTAGTAAACGACCTGTTGGAATCAGGGTACAAAATCATTTGGTATTCCAAATATTCATCCGACCCTCCTCAATTTCTTTATGAAAATGATTTTAAACTGTTGTCCATCCATGATAAATTAAACCAGAGCTTTCACGAAATTCCCAATGAAATCCCAACAACAGAAAGTTTCGCGAGGTTTCTCAGCAATCAAAATGGCCAGTATGCCCACTTGGTGGACAAAGGAACGGAGTTTATTTTGGGAGAGGGGATTAAGCGAGAGATTTCCAGGATTACAAACATGTCAGACACCAGTTGTTACACTATCCCTGAACCTTTATCTCCAACACCGTTGTTTTGGGAAATATATACGACTAACCGGCATTGGTTGCTGGAGACTCTGGGAAGATTCACGGATAGTGGACTGGGGAACAAATGGGAGGAGTGGTCGTCTTGGGCTGGAAAGCTAATGTGGAAAATGGACATGACAGAAAAGGCTCATGAAATGACGGCAAATGGATGTATCAAGTTTAGTAAAATTGTATCTATACTTGTATTTTCCTCTTGCTGCTGGTGTTTAGCTGGCATTATCTTTCTTTGTGAGCGAGTTATTTAAGATTATTGTGAAATTGTGTGAACCGTGACGTATATGAAGAAATAAGACTTGTACGGAATTCTTTCGCCAACTGAAACAACAGCGAGATCCTTCCTCTCTATGAACTAATGACGGTGAAAGGAGTGTACAAATAGGTCCGTGGGCGGTGGGACCTAAACCATTTTTTGAAAAAATTTCTCTTAAATCAAAATTAACTTTCGTTTGCGTCTACTTACTTGCCTGGAATTTCCGATTCAAAATCTCTGGTTCCAGAGGTTTCAGAACAGAATTTTTTCCTTTTATGAAGTACGTTGGAACGACGAATGGGTGCTGGAGTGGGATAATAGGATTACATCTTTGGAATGTCATTAAAAAATTGTCCGACTCATTCAATTAACAACTAATTTACTCAAACGTAATACGAAGCGAAGGAGGGAGCATGAAATCCACACACATCAATCAATCTGACCTGAATCAATATTTTAAAACCTGGCAGTCTTACATTCGGTTATTTTTTAGTATCAAACAAGCTCTAATTAAATCTGATTGTGCTTAGTGGGTAGCTTGGACATAATAGGTATGATTCACGAATTTGTGAAACTGAACATGCCTGAAAATCTCTAAAATAAAAAAAAATATATAGAAGGTACAATAAGATGTTTTATTGTAAAATCTTGGTGTCATATTGTACGTAATTTTGTATGTGTTTGTACCTACCTATGATTACGTAACGAGGCGATTATGTGAAGGTTTTTCATTTATATACCACGCAAAAACAATAACCACTAATTGCCGTAGATTTTGTAATTATCCACATAGCTTGAGAAATGTTCTGTTCATGCCATTTTAGTCTTGCCTGCATGTAGTTTTGAATTCTGATTATATACAACTTATCGTGTTATCGTCACTTCATATAAGCCTGCTAAATTGTATTCACTCTTTTTTAGAATTTGCTATTTATTTCCTAGAATGTAGAATTGAACACTGCAGTAAATGTTGTATTGGGCTCAGCGCTAACGTTTATACTGTTACCTCCAACTTCAACAGTTGTAAATCCTCGCGTCAAAAAGTTTTTAATTGTCTAACAAAAATGAATTTCGTAATAGTCATTAATTGAGACCTCTCTGGACATATAATTACTACTGCATTATTTAGATTTTTAGTGGGCCATCATGAGCAGCGACATCAGTCAACAGGCGAACGTGCCTCACAACTTTCATATCAAGGAAGGGACCTATCTCGACGATCGCTTTGTTGTTGGACATTGTATTAGCCAAGGGGGATTCGGACAAGTATTCCGTGGTCATGACCTCAAGCAGAGGAAACACGTTGCAATTAAAGTTGAAGTTGCCAATCATTCGTACTCCAGGAACCATAGCATCTTAATTGAAAACAACGTTCTCGAACATATGTTCGATTCCCCCGGATTCTGCACCAGTTACGCTTGCGGACAACTGGATCGGGAAAACTATATCGTGACGGATCTCCTGGGACTTCCGGTTCTCCAACTGTTTATCCTGTGTTCCTACCAGTTTTCCCTGAAAACCCTGCTGATGCTCACGGACCAAATGATCCACCGGCTGGAACAGCTCCACTCCCGCGGGTTTGTCCACCGGGACTTGAAACCCGAGAATTTTATGATGGGCGAAGGACCAGAAATGGACACTGTCTACCTGATCGACTTTGGCTTGGCTCAGATGTACCGTCTCCCGGAAACGGGGGAACATGTTGATCTTCAGACTGTGGACGCCAAAGTCGGAACTGATCGCTACATGTCTCGCAATGCGCATTATCAGGTGGCGCTTAGTCGTCGGGATGACCTGGAATCGTTGGTGTACATCTTGGCCTACTTCGCCTCTGGAGGGAGTCTCCCTTGGATGAATATCCCGGACGCTAAAGATGAAACGCGTGACAAAATAGTGGAAAAGAAAAATTCTGTAAAGTCGTCACAACTGTTTGAGGGGCTGCCTTTGGAGTTTGCGTGGTTTGCAGAATCCGTCAAGGCACTGGGTTTCAAGGAAGTGCCGAACTACCTGGAGTACCGAAAAACTTTTTGGAATTTGGCTTCGAGTTTGGGATACAGATATAACGGGGATTATGACTGGAAGATTCTGAGACCGGATGAGCTGGAGGTGGACCTAAAGAGATGTGAGAACAAAAGTCACATGTGACAGTTATGATGATATTCATGATCAATAATTAGGGCAATGATTGTCAGAAGGGTTAAAATGCGATCAATTTTTATTCAAATTTTGCAAATATCTAGTTCCAATATTAATGCCAATAAAATGAGTTATCGAATGGAGCGTTACGTGATGTTTTACTGAGGTGGAAGCACATTAGCTTGGAAGCTGCCAATAAGGTTTCCTGTTAGGGCATAATAGCAGACATTGTAATGACTGAGCCTTTAAAACCGGATTAAAATAAAACTATTCTATCTATCTATCTACCTGGAACACTGTATCTTCCAGCGACGTACCAAGCGCCACCGCTACATTGTGGGTTGTAGGCATAGCCATAACCAACGTATTTGCTGTCCTTCCACACGGTTTGGGTGAAGTGTCCAATGTGCTCAAAGGTGTCGTCATTTCCATCCCCGTTGTACCCTTGGGGGAATGGGTAGTTCTTGATTTCCTCGTACCACATGTCTGAAGCTTGGTAGGCAGCCGCCATTTTGGAAAACTCGTCTTGTCTTCCCATGGTACCTCCGGAGGCAATGGATTCTCCAGTGCTGCCGCCATTCCATTGTCGGCCAGCGTAGCTGTTGTCGCTGTGATAGAGGTTGCACTCGGAGGCCATCTTGTCAGCCCACTCTTGAGCTTCATCGTCAAGGGTTTTGTCCCTCTTGAAGGGGGGAACACCGTGACGAGCCCGGAATTCGTTGTCACGCTTCAAAAGTGTGTGTCTAAAGTCGTGAGCGTGAACTGTGACTTCATCTTGCTGAAAAGGGAAATTCATACTAATGCTCATTTGCCCCATAATAATTAAAAAATAAGCTTATAGTTTTCATGTTTGCTTTCATACAATATTGGACAAAGCTTGAGGTCCATACTCCTGGGAGAGCAAGTTGACCATACAGTAAGCGAATCCTTGGAAAGGGTATTGCTGACCACCATCATTCAAAGTTGCACTCATGTCAGCCGATGGAGGCATATTGGCGTTGTTCAAGTATTGGCTGCAGGTGGATTCGAACTGGGGTGGGAGGTTAGACATTGGCATACCTTGACCCTGCATCCATGGTCCAAAGTTTTGTTGGATTTGGTCATCACCCTGGATTTGGCTTAAAATCTGTCCCGCTTGACCAAAACACTGATTAAAGCCGTTAGTGTTGGTTTCCGGGAATGCTTTGAGATTGACGTACCAGCAAACAATGTCGTAGGCTTTGACGGCAGTTTTTCTATTAAAAAACAAAAAATAAATTTAAAACTTTTGGAATATTCAGCAATTCAGTTTGGTATAGTTATAATGGAAATCTTACGCTCCGTATTCAATCATGGATTCGGATTTTGATGGAGCCGCTAAGGCCAACATGACCAAGACGGCTGCTTTCAAAGCAAACGCCATTTCAGGAAATTCGCCCAAGTGGCAGTTAAAAATTTAAGATTGTTAAAAATATTTCGAGAGTGGACTATTGATACTGGAACTCTACTCTAGCCAGTTGGGAAACTGATGCTCATCTTGCCATTTCAGTTTCCTTTTATATCATTCCGATAACCCATCTCATCATGTGGCGAAATGATGGAGGATAAAATCTTAATAATAATTTGAGTCTGCATATCCATCTGGAATATCTGGATGGAATAAATACTTAGATGTTTGCAATTTTTTAAACTTCACCCTGATGACCTACTTTCCAGTAGATGAACAAAGCAAAAATAGAATCTGGTGGTGGTGACAGGCACTGCCGATTCGACTGGAAGCTAATAATAATGATGATGACGAAATGTATTATGTAAAAATCATCGTCTGCATAGCATGCAAGTTCAAAACCCTACTAGGAATTTGCAGTGTGGAAATGGAAACACGTGAGTGGGGTGGTGGTTGGTGGTGCCGTTGAAAACAGGAAAAACAAAAGACAGGAGGTGGGACGTGCAACACACCTCCAACACTTGTCTTGCTGAATTTCTCATCACCGACCCGTATTTAAACATAATTAAGGAAACCAACGTGGATGTGGGAGAGAGGTGAAGGTGATGTACATATATGGAATGAAAACTCGAGTTTTGTCCTGATTGGGATGGGAACTGGGAACTACCTATGTGGATATGGAATGGATGGTCGACTGGTCGAGAAGAAACTACATTATCGCTGGAGAGTTCTTTTGTATTCTGTCCGGATTGACGATATCAAATCAAATCAGATTTGGTTTGAAGCTTTGGCCTAAAATTAAAATTTTAATAGCTAGTTTAACATTCCATTTGCATTTCAGATTGGCAGTCTTGGGAATAATTAACTTTCCTCCTGGATGGAGGTATAATGCAAAACAAAAACAAGAAGCATACGTCTTCATGTTTAAATCCACAAATGTTTGCATGAATGCATGAATGAGGAAAGGGTAAAAAATGAATTGAAGGTGGAATGAGAATGAGGCTGTGGTCATTGGTCATCATCCTGCCAAACTGCCAAGTGTTTGTAAACACAAAACAAAAACAAGATGTTAGAAGTGATTCCATAGTATATTTGCAGAAGGATATTTTTCCCTGTGGGGGATGTCAGTGTCAGGTTAAGGAAAAATATGTCTCAAGATTAAGATTCTGTTTTAAGATGATTTTGTCGGGTTTGAGTTTTATGTAATATTGATCACTTCCCTTTTAATGCACGTGCACGTGTCGTGTCGTGTCACCTTTTTTCAATGAATGCGAATGCGAAGTAAATACAAGGAGTATATAGGTATGCATGATGAGAAGTAGACCTAAGAATTTGAGTTAAACCTGTATGATTTTATTCGCACAGCAAGCACACGAACGAAAACGACTTTTTTATTATCCGCTTCAGTGAATAATATACCTTGGCTCAAACCAGTCTTAATGGATTGCTCTCCAAGTAATTCGGATTATAATTCTAGGGTAATTCACGTAAATACCTAGACTCACACAATCACAACCAGCAACCAGCACAGTAGCACAACAGGCATTTGGGTTATTTAGCTCTACAGGCTCTACTGACCGGGTATTGTTATGCAACTACAATAACAATCAGGCATTGAAACAAACTACCTTTATCTATATATTGTTTAGCATTTTTGGCTTTCTTCATGCTCATAAGCATTTCATTTCAAATGTAAATTTCGAATTGACTATATACCTAGAAGGTTAGCAAGTAGCAAGTGTGAGAAAGAGAATTTTTTATATTTTGATCTTAAATCCTTAATCTTAATGAAGGCATAATTATTTATTACCGTGAATTAACTAATCTCATCTCACATCTGCTAGCCGATGAGAAATGAGAATGATGAAATGGACGTATTAAATGCCGAGTTCGGTTATATGCAATGCAAATATTTCCACTCCCTCTTTGAAAGCTACATGGAATTGCAGTATGGTGATATGTGATATTGATTTAATTGATTCCAGATATTAATTAGCTTTTTAGTCTTAAGTATTTTAGGATTAGAGTATGAAAACTGTTTGCATGCATGGCCCATGGCATTGCATGTCCCACCCACCCAATTAAGTAGACATTTACCCAAATGAGCCTGTCGTATATATTTTCGAATAATGAAGAAATTAGCAAAAAAATCCATTACTTGTTACATTTCTGCACCACACACTAACGGACGCGGACCAATTGGAGATTCAGGGAAGTTGAAGAAAGGTAACTAGATAAATAGCTCGAAACGTAGGTAATAGGTATTGATAGGTATAAGGAAATACAGGATGAAGAGTGATGAAAAGGGTATTACATATTATGAAGAAGTCCATGAAACCTTTTAGAATTACTATTTACTATTAAGTCGATTCCACTTCTTCAGTACTTTATTAATTATTGAAAATAATAATAAGCTTCGAGTCCGGCTTGTGCATGCGAGAGCAGTTAGTGAACTGATTCAAGTAGGTGTATTTAATATTTTATGTACCCTGCTTAGGAAGCACACTGGCACTCCTGCACTATCAATTGAAGGCTTACCAAATGAGTTAATTAATGAGCATTTCTTCTTCATATACATATTAAAAGCAATGTATATGTGGGAATGTCTATGGGTCTTTTTATGCAAAATGTAAATAAAAAATTAAAAAAGTGTCCATACAACAAATTTAATAATTAAATTGGGAAAATGACTTTATTTGATATACGTATGTCGCAGATACAATCGTAAATTAACTAAACTGTAGACATTTTTACTTGAAAGAACAATCAATCAACAGTGTAATAACAACCTAAATCTTATCGCCTCCACCTCACCACGTCAGATACGGTTGAACTCTTACACCTTACAATTAGAAAATAATGAGATCTTCCTGCTGAAAGTTCAACATGTCACATGTCATGTCATATATTTACTTAAAGTACAAAACTCACTTCAGTTTTGAGATAAATGAAAATATATATTATTCTAATTAAAAAACATCTTATTAAAGCGTACGTTACTAGCAACAGCAACTAGGTAATACAAATGTTCATTTAAAAAAATCAAACAATCAACATATTGCTACAATGGAAAAGATGTGTAGTGTATAATTAATTTAGTCAATTCAGTCGTCATTCGTCATCATCAGATGGGCTGTAACTCTCGGCGGAAGTCTGGAATTCATCATACTCATCATCAGAACGCCCCGGATTTCTCGCCGAACCAAATGGATCACCTTTATCCAGTTGCCCGTCACCCTCCTCTTCGTTGTTTCCGTTTGCAACTTCAACTTTGTGCACAGTCGTATCTACAATCACAAGTGGCTCTTCTTCCGACGAACCTCCATCTTCATCTTGGCTCTCCTCCTCCAACTGTCCTCTCGCTTCCGGATGAGTGTGACCCTCAAACTCTTCGCATAATGCCACCATGTGGGGCTCGTAACTCTCAAACTCCTTTCGTTGATCCTCCAGATACCACTTGACAGTGTCATTTTCCATAACTTCGTCACAGCGAGCTCTGACCTGTCCGGAATCCATGCTCGTTCTCTTTTTGTTCCCGTTGAGGGACCCTTCTTCATACAACATGGTCCTAATCATTTCCGCCTTGAAGTCATTATTATTCCAAGACAAGTTTTCCCTTCTTTCATTCCAGATGTCGTAAAAGCAACGACCTGCTGCGCCTAAAAGCAAAAAAAAGTAAACAGTCAAACAAAAACCTTTTCAGCAATGTTAAAAAATTGTCGACTTTATGACTATTAAAAGTTTGCTATTAAAGTCTTAATTAAAATGCCCAATGCCCCCCCCTTTGAATTCATTTTTATCCACCACGTGTATATTATATTAATGCTGATACTGACCCACATGCAAAAAATGTTCAATGCTCATGGAATGGATTCATTATATATATTTGTCACTAACCTTCAAAACCTTTTTGTCCGTCCATTGTTTCCAAGTTGAAGTCACTGCGTCGTCCCACACACTGTCTGATGTCTTGTTGACTTGACTGTTGTTGTTTATAAATGGCAATTTCCAGACTTCAAGTATAATGACAAAATGATCAAAGTACACAAAATAATATATAGTTATAGTTTGATATAGTTTTACAAATTGTGAATTGGATTGGAATTTGGCACGGTTCCAAGTTCCAACAATTTCAGTTGGTCGACAGAAACTTCTTTAGCAGATGAGGTCTCTCTCTTGACTTCCAAATGACAGCACTGCGGTGACGGGGACACCAGCCAGGAACCGGAACCGGTTTATTGGGAACCACAACAAATTACAAATTAGGAGGAGGAGGGTGCTAAAGCTTTACACCGTTGGGTGACGTGCTACATACTCGCCCATTATACAATTCACTCACCACCACCTCCATCCAGATCCACGCACACACCTCCATTCAATCACAACGTGGCCAGAACGTCACGCAAAACAAAACAATCCATCATCACATCACACAAAAGCACGAGGCAAACTAGAACTTTCCAACAACAACACTCAATTTTTACGTTTTTTTCTATTTACATCATTCTGGGTTAGGAAAATCATTCTCTGACCACTGAATTTACTAACTGCCGATTGTCAATTGTTAACTGACGCTAATTATTATTATTATTATTAATTAGTTACATCCCAAAATTAATTACACCACCTGACGGCATCATTTCGCGATTGAGGATTGACGATCAGTCATCATCATCAGTTAATCAATCAGTACTTACTTGTACAACTTATTGAAAACTTGTTTTGTTGTGTGTTGGTCCCTGCTGAGTGCCTTCTTTTGTTAGCGATATGGCCGCAGCTACTCCTACTACTACTACTCCATTTCCTCCGGAAGCTCCAACTCCTCCAGCAGACTACCTGGATGTCGACGTCCCAGATTTATACAAGGGGATATTCATTTTACAAGAAAACATTACGCTCGTCAAGCAGCTTTTCCCCATTAGTCCATGTTCTTCAAATGATGATGCTGGGAACAAAAACTTGCTCCACTTTTTGGAAATGTACAAGGAAATCTTTGCACACTCTCCAGGATTCAGTTCGGGATCTGACGTTCAACTGGAATTGAAGAAGTTTCGACAAGTCTACCGGAAGAGTTTCAGGGGCGTGGCGTACTTGTCCAGCGTTGCGTTAGGAAGGGCGCATTTGNCACTCTCCAGGATTCAGTTCGGGATCTGACGTTCAACTGGAATTGAAGAAGTTTCGACAAGTCTACCGGAAGAGTTTCAGGGGCGTGGCGTACTTGTCCAGCGTTGCGTTAGGAAGGGCGCATTTGACAGCAATGAAAGTTGCAGAAGAAACAGGTCAACCTATTAGCGACGATTTGTACGCTTCCATTGAGCTGGAACAAGCTTGGATTGATCGGATTAATGACTTCAAACGATCCCAAGTTGTGGAGTCCATTAAAGCAGATGCGTTCGAAGCATTCAAAGAAAGGGTTCATCAGGCGATTCGCTCCAATCCGGATGGGGTGATGGAGTTTTATGATGATGCTGAGGTGGAGTCGTTTGATAAATTGAGGGTCACTGCGGTTAAAGATTTCCGCAAAGAGATTCCATTTGAGACAGACTTGAAAATGTTGGCTGGATTCGAGCGAGAATTTGAAGGGCTGCTTAATGAAAAGGTTCGAAATCCTCTTGTTGAAGCTAACACTGAGAATAGGGCTAAAGCAAAGGCATTCATGGATTCAGTGATTGAAGATCTGGTCGAGATGTATAAAAAGGCGATCACTGTGGTGCAGAAATCACCATTGATGGAGCTAGACGAAATTCAGCAATGTCATCAGGACGCTAGGGAAAATTGTATGAAGAAATTTGAGGAAATGGAAACTCCTGGAAAATCTCAATTTCATAAGGAATACAGAATCAAATTGGATGAACAAATTTATGCCACCTTCGCAGAGATTATGGATCAGGCTCATGCTTCAGCCAAAGTTCGAATCCAGTCGGTTCTGGCCAAAAGTAAGGAGGAAGTAGAAGTCTGTGTGGGGAAAATTGGAGACATTCTTGGGAAACATTGTTCGGTCAAGTGGGTGGATCAAATCAAAAAGATATTCGATGATGGATTAGCGTCAACAATCGGCAGAATGCAGGGTAAACCATAATTGGCAATATGAATGTCAGTGTTTGTTTGCTAAATAAATTAAAGTCTCATTAACGTGTTCCGCTCCTTGAATAAGACGCATTTTTTTTCAATTTACAGACGTAACCCTGGCTAGCGAGAATGAACTTAAAACGCTTTTAGGCATGGCACATGATGAATCGAAACAAAATTCAGCGTCTCGGGTTAAGAAATCAAATCCAGTTAGCAAACGCCAAATAAATAGAGTGAAAAATAAAACAACCTATGGCCCCGGACCCTACGTGAAAACCGCGTATGATTCTTCTACTCGAAAGCCGTCTTACTACGGCAGTTACGGCTACGGCCGTCCGAAATCCTACGAGCAGTCCTACAAGCCCCCATTCATGGTACCTAGAGCAGGCATTCAAACCCTAGTCACCGATCAGTTTAATTATAATGATATTATTGATGGCACTGATGATTTTGGTGAGTTTGATCTGTTTCATTGATAACTGTTTTTAACGCGATTCTCGGTACATCCACACGTTACAAATTGTCCCACATCTAGGTATGCAGATTCCGAGTTGTATATAACTTGTCTGAAGAAGTATTATATTACAGTCATATTTGCGTTTGTGTGAGCTTCTCTTTTTATAATACTCGCAATGTTAATGTTGTAGTGAACAATTTTTGCAAAGTGAGTAATTAAATAACACCTATTTTTAATCAATTTAATGTAATATGTAATAATTTCAATTTTTGTGTAATACATGAGTGAAAGTGAAAAGATTGCTGTGCGGTTAATTATGCGGTCAACATAACATACGTTAGCATTATTCATAATTCGTAAATGGAAGGCATTTTTGTAGTTTGTGGAATATAATTAATTTCATAGTTTCATCCCAATTTAAAGTATTGCTCGTACCTGGTTGGTTGTGTTGTAAACAAAAATTGTGTATTTTGTCTCACATCTAAGCAATTGAAACATTGAAACATGAAACAACATGTATAAGCAGTTACGCAGTTGACATTTACAGACAGATGCTTAAGTGATAAAATATTTTATTACATGGTTGATTATATATACTCCGACTACCGAAAGCATAAAACGGGTTAGTTTATATTCAACAGTGTTACGGGGTATTTATTGAGACAGGAGATTTCTATTTATGGTATGCGCATATTTCTCGCTAAATCGGGTTTTCGTTCTTATCTAATACAACTTTTACATTTACGTTTATAAATTGTTGAGGGATTGCTGATCCGTGGTATGAATCAGAGGTAAGCATCATTTGGTAGTAGATCATGCGGATACAGTTGGATTTTCATTAGTAGTCGTACTCTACACTTTTTAGTTATGAATCGTTTATTCAAATCCTGACTCCTGACTTGAAGTGATTGTGAGATTTAAGAACTATTGTGGTCTTTAGACTGTTGTTTTGCATCAAAACTTGACAATGCATAATATGGTATGGTGTTCCAAATCCTCCAGATACATATAATATTTTCAGGGAGTAGTTCATCCTTTCATTGAAAACGAGAATATGGACCAATCAAACACGTGTACGCAGATTTAATGTGAGTGCAAATATCAAACCCAAAAATTGTCATGCATTCCTTTAATTAAAAATTAACGATTAAATGATGACATCACATATTGCATAATGGATACAGCAACGGTTTAACCGCATCCCGTCCGCGTCCTCTCGTCCAAACAAAACATGTACCACAAGTGTGCTCCTGAGTCTGCACCACATCATGATTGTCAAGCAAACAAAGCATCAAAATTATTCAGATTAGAGATAGCGATTGCCACCAGTGCACACTTTTTCGAAGAAATAGATGACTCACTTGTTATTGTCGATCTGCAGCACACAAGGCGTATATAAAGTTTGTTGCAGAAATACTTTTAGCACGTACATCGGTCTCCATTTGCACAATAACATCCTGCCCTAATATGCATCCGAATAATTGTTGTTGCAATTAGCATATTAGCTTACTTTCACCACAAATATTGTGACCATGACCATAATATATTATTTGTAACAGTCAATCCCACCCACGCCAAACCGGCCAAACAAATATCCTGGATAACAATGAAATGCATGACGTCAATACTTTTACGACCAACTGGGCCAACTCAATAATACCCAGTATGTAGTTTACTTGATGATGAGAATTTTTTTCACAGTTATATAACCCAATCCACTTGTCTTCCCAATATTCAATTCATTGCTTACAAGCACTGCCCCAGTAGATTGTCATCTTTTTATAAAACTCAATTAAAAGTCACAAAAATGGGCTCCCTGAAACTAACAATGTCGCTGATAGTATTCCTTGTCGGGGCTATCTCATCCATTGCAGGTGTCCCCACTGCCCAGGACATTTCGGAGGGGAACAATGCCACCGGAGCAGTTCACAGTCGCCACAAGCGTGCCATCATCCTCTACCCATTAGGCCTTGCTGCCCTTCAATTGATTAACGCTGTCGGGGGAATTGCCATTAAGGTCAAAGGTCTGACTGCCTCCGGTTGCTGTCACGCTGTGATGAACGGACTGTGCGCTGACGGAACCCAAGGCTCTCCATTTTGTGGCTACCAACAATGCAACATTTTTGGCTGTGACTGTGGAGCCTGCCGGCAAGGATGGTTTGTCACTGTTCATGAGGATTTCGGTTTCAAAGGGGAAGAAATTGGGATCGTTGGAGGAAGCTCGTGTCGTAACTTGGGGACCCGACACTGTTTCACGGTGCCCATTGTGAATCCCTCATATCCTTCCAACGTGAACAAGTGCATCAACCCAAGTGACTGGATCTCATCCGTCAACACGCACGGCAATTGTGTGAAGGTTTATGAGCACGATAATTGTCAAGGGGCCTCGATGACCATTGCACCAGGACAAGGGTGTCACTCAAATCTGGGGAATTGTCAAATGTGGGGCGGAGGGCCAAGTTGGAATGACCAGATTAGCTCTATTGGACCATGTTAATTATAATTAATCAATGATATATTTCTTTAACTATTTATTGCAATTAAAACATAACATGCGAAGAATAAATGCATATTAATTATTACATATACCATTTGAAGACACGCCATGCCGTGCTTCTCTTTCTGATGCATGTTTCATTCCAAATCTCAAGCAGGATAGTTACAACTATCGAAAAACCGAAAAACATTCATATCGTTTCTAAGAAACTTAATACCTACACAATGTCATCAAGGTTGCTATAAAACCACAATGGTTAAACTTCGGATTCGGAATTTCGGATATTAAGGATATTTTTTTATATAAAACATACAATTTCTTTTACATTCTTGTCATAATTAAC